>JAVQKC010001586.1:0-14448 GCA_036025475.1 Philypnodon macrostomus
CGCAGATCCTAGCTGTGAACGCGATAACTCAAAAACTAATTGCTGGATCAGTTTCAACATTTGCACACAGGTGCATACCATAAAGACGCCGAACTGTATTGATTTGGGTACTTCTTCGATGAATATTAATTAAGTAATTAATTATTAAACGGCCCAAAACTGTGAACGCAATAACTCAAAAAGTCTTGGCTGGATTTTTTTCAACTGTTGCACACATATCATGAAGATGCAGAACTGGATTGAGTTTGGTACATCTTCCATTAATGACAATTAAGTAATTCACTAATTAATGTTTGATGCACTTTTATTGAGCCAATAATCCTGCTGAACATAAACGAAATCTCATGAATGTTGTCACATTGATCCGGGTATCGTATTGTATACTTAATGTACATAGGCAGATTACAGAGGTCAAATAAAGAATGCCTGTATAGCGCCCCCATGTTTATGACCCCATATGGGACCCTGGACACACTTACTTTGGCAGAGAGCAATGAAACTTGGTACAGTGATTCTCCACCGTGTACCCATCATAAAATATTATTATGACCCCGCCCTACAACAAACAGGAAGTCGGTCATTTTGAATTGAATTTGGGAGGTCAGGTATATTTGACAGCCTCTAACTTGCACATACTTTGCCCTAAACTAAAATAAAATGTCCAACTAATGTTAACTCACTATGTTTGCTTAAGAGTCTTTAAAATCTTGAGTATGATCAAAGAATGCTCAAGCAGAAAATCATTAAAATCATGTATTGTTCTATTGTGGTATAGAAAACAGACAGTAGAGGTGTTTCTGATCTATGTAGTGATTTCCAGTTATGGTTAGGATTAAGTATTGTGAATAACATGTGGTTGTTGAAGTTTGTAAAATCATTGTTTGTACAATTAAACATTTATAGAAACACTCAGACATCTATTTCTTATCCACCACTAGATGTGCTGGGTTTCATCATTAACCAACACGGACAACAAATTAGCAATTATTATTTAATATGCTTGTGAGTAATTATTTACCCTGTGTTCTATTTTGTCCAGTGTTCTGTCCATGTTACTGACTCACTTTGGTTAAATTAATTACTGGAATCTATCCAGTGCACCTTAGAAGTATACACAAGCAAAACACGCAGTAGCAGTCTTTGCGATGGGGCCAAGCCAATAGAAATGCAACACAGAGGAACAGCTTGTCAGACTAATATGGTCAGTTTATTAAGGTTCAGAGTGAATCTGCTGTGGAGACCCCAGATGGGAAAAGCTCAAAGTAAGGTAGACAATCTTAAAGACTTGAATGAAAATTGTATTAAATCTAAAAAAATTGATTAATCCAGTAGTGTTCCACAGAACCATCAAGGAGCGCTCACATGGAAAGTGTTTGTAAACTATAAGAATAAGTCTTTGTCTTATATGACAATCAGTAGCGAACTAAATGAAACTAACATGTCACTGAAGGATTTATTTTCTAAATGTAGAAGCATTTTCCTGAAATCTATCAGCATTGCCAAACGCATCATATATTCATGAACTGTTTGCTGTTAGCAAAACTAAAAAAAAGGCCTACAATCAACACTTTGTCACACCAGGGCAGTCTTGAACCTTTGGGTGGACCAGGTGCCATCAGCAGGCATGCTCCCTCAAAAGTGAAATTAATTTAGCCACAGTTGACCACATACTATGCTGTTTGCTCACTTTATAATATATTTGATTTACATTTACACCAGAATAATCAAATGACATACTGCACAATTAATAGCAATTGATTTGAAATTGCAATTTTAATGGTCACAATTAGCAAATCCCAAAGGTTGCATATGTTTATGCAATAATAGCTTCTGCACAATACAAAATACTGCTTAAAAACAGCTGAGGTCGTAGGTTTAACCTCTACATACATGTTCTCCATTCTTGTGGAAGTTTAACTGATAATATGATTTAGTGTGTCTTAAGTGTTAATGTTTTCAGGCAGGTTAATCTTGGTTTTAAAAACAATATATATACACAGGTACAGAGACAATATATCATAAAAATTGCAACTAAATATTTAAATAGTTCATACGTTTAAATCTATTCATTTGCCATTTTTAGACGTACAAAGGTTGCGTGGAATGCCTTTAAGAAACTGAATGGGTTTAGTGGCCTTGCTTTTTAAGTCCCTGTGTTCTTATTGACAGCATCATATAAATATAATTGTCTGGTGGGAAATAACTGTCTGTCCCGCACAAGCAGTATATGGGTCTTGCTGGCAGCAGTGTGGAGGGGGATGCTGAGAGCCCAGGACATTGTGCCACTGTCTGTCTCCTGAAGTGGGCCATCTATATCTGTCCTCCGCTCTGATTATGAACACATTATGTAACAGAACAGCCTGCTTTACATAACCGGCTAAGGCACTGTGCTTCTGGATCATAATCCTCACCCCAAATTCTTTGTGATGTACTGTAGGCCACTGACAATGTGAACCTTCCACAACAGTTTACAGCCAGACTGAATGACCCGAAACACTACAGCACACTACATCAACAGTCGATTTGAATTTCAAGAGGGACTAAGACTAAAGTGGGTCAAAAGAGACATCAAAGCTTACATGTTTACGTTCAGCTTTTAGAATTGACTGTGTTTCTGTTTGTATGGCCTGGAATAACACTAATATTTCATTACATCTCAAAAATGTTGGCTGACTCCTGGCTTCAATTAGCTATTAACCTCGCATACTTATTCCACCCTACACTGTGAATGTTTACTTGGTGTTCAATACAAACATGAAAATATATTAGTTGTGTGCAGTATTAGTTTAAGCAGACTGTGTTTGTCTATTGTTGTGACTTTAGATGAAGATCAGAACACATTTATGAACAGTTTCTGCAGAAATCCCAGTGATCCTCAAAGGGTTCACATACTTGCAACTGTAGCGTCAATGTAAAGAAAACACAACATAAAACACTAGGGGCCCGATATAAACGATCTTCTCACAGGCGGTGGTAAAAACTTAAGCTCATTGTCCTGCTGTTTACCCGGCAATATCGATGTTCACAGAAAGAGACATAGGTGTTTGTTGTGAACCAATCAGAGCTCTACCCCAGTCCCACTCACAAATGCTCATAGAAACGAACAGAGGATCAATGAATAGGCATAATAAACCAATAATGATAAAATATGAATAAAAACAATTTTTAAGCCTATGTTATACCAATGTATACAACAGCGTATTTGTTCTATCGCCCTTTTTCGTCTATCTCACCACAGCACGACAACGGTCTTTACACAGACTCCACATGAACATCAGTCACTCTTGTCGCGTCTGTCACGTCCGGGGTGAACGCACCATTTGACTCATGTTACATTATTAAAATACGAGCAGCTTCTGACAGCGCCGTCTTCTCCAAGACAAGAGCAAATATGAACCTATGAAAAAATACAGGCCTGGAGCATAAACATGCACAGTGATGAATAAATCAGTTAAGCTTATGGTATACTATGGTATAGATAAAACGAAACAGTATAACTTAAAAATACAATGAGAACAAGAAACAGCCAAAATCAAATGCTTTTTAAAAGTAAAAAGACAGCATAGTATGTCATTTTTTCTGCAGCTTTAATACAGTCATGTTGTTTCTGTGTGACCGTTTAACGAGTGTCCACGAGCACCAATGGCTCTCCTCCGCACAGGGCAAAGTAGTTACAGCGTCTTTTTTTTAAACCTTGAGCTGTGGGGGTGATTTTTATTGATTTTATAAAATACAAAACATTGCCTAGTTTACAGAATTTAATAGTACTATCCTATATTTTGTTTCAGCAGACATGCATCTGCCAAATGTGTTATTGAACTGACCGCTCTCAGCTGCTGCTGTTTTAACATTTTACCTGTGCCACACCAAGCCCTAGTGCACCAGCCGGCCTCGTGCTTACACCACACCCTGAGGTGATTACATTGGCGAAAATGGGAAAAACCCAAACTATGCTCTCTTGCTTGATCCTCACGCCAATGCCGCACTGAAAATGTGGCCCTGTATGTACCTAGAGTGTGAAATGGAAAACTTGTCAAACTGGTCTACAGTAGATGAGGACTGCTTAGAGCTAAATGTGAACTAAGGACACCTGGGTAACGTGATAATATTTGATCAATGTCAATGCCATTTATGATTCTGCTAATCTATTTTGATCAATTCTGATGCAGAACTATCTCCAAATCTTTTAAAATAAGAGTGCATTCATGTAAGGAAGGTAGTTTTAATCATGATTATGTAGCAGCTGTTCATTAACAAAAGAATGGAAAATCTCCCAATGAAAAAGGTGCTAAGAGAAACCAAGATTCACTTTCTAGTGCCATTGACTAAAACACTCCACAGAACAGATGCTGTGGAGGATCTGGAATTTTGTTTTGGCGCTATCTAGCAGCAGCCTAGTGTGATAGCAGTGTGATAGCAGTTAACATTTCAAGATGACACATTAAAAAGCACAAAATATAGATGTCTTTATGAGCACTTTAGCTTTTTTACAGTTTAAACCATTTTGTTGTACTGTGGTTTTGGCTTCTACCTCTCTCTTGAAAAAGAGATTCTAATTCTCAATAGGGAAAAAAAGAAAATAAGAACATTAATTAATCATGCTCCTTTCAGTCTATGTGGGTCACTGCATGCTTCACCAATATTAATGAGTGCATGGACAATCCTTGATACATTTCCAGTAATTAAGGTTTAGTGAACTACAACGTTGTGAAGTTAGAAGATTAAGTGGATTAAAATTGAATATGTTATATAATATGTTTACAATCACTGTATTAAGCAGATCAATTTACCTGTTTGTAATTTTAAATAGCTTAGCATCAAGCTTAGCACCAATGGCATATTATGTTCTACAAAAACATGACTTGGTGTAGTTGTTGCTCGGGGAACCATTTTTCAGAAATTGGATTTTCACATACAAGCAAGTCTCAGGTTTGCAGAGGATGGTTTGGAAAAGATATAATATCCAGTGAGCAGCGGTTTTGTGGGTGAACATGTCTTGTGGGTGTCATGTCATAAAAGAATGGGCAGAATTTATTTTATATATAGGACAATAGTAACTGTAACTTAATCACTTGTTACTACCATATTCAACAGAAGACCATATCTGAATCAACATTGAAGAAAGCTACAGCTGGTGTTCAGTGGCCTTTGAGTGTATGCCATAATTAATCAAAACCAAAATCTAACCAAAAATTTCTCCAAACCTTTGATTATTGACATAATCATTTTTACATAACTTGACCTTTCATTTTGTGATTACTTCTCCTCAGACAGGCCCTCCCAACATAATTTATAAGCATTTCATAAGCCGCCCCTCACCCCCAAACCGTCAGAAGTGGTTGCTTTGGTAACACAGTGACGTACATACGGGTCTATATATAGCTGCACTTGAAGGTCCGGGGCTGTTTTAAGTGTGTTCCCAAGTGTGTAAGCAGATTCGGTGACATGGTGCAGATGGGGGGCTGAATAAGAGGCTGGTGGTTTCCCAAATCAAGCTTTATACCTGGCAGCCCGCAGTGGGAAGTGCCATACTGATGCTGTAACATGACAAAGTGGGAGAGGGGGATAGAAGAATGATTTCATAAGTTTTGTTTTTGTCTGGGGGGGCAAACCAGGCCGTCAGTTTTAACACCAGTGAATCACTTACAGGGCCACTTTATGAGGTACATCAAAATACCTAATACATATAGGCCTTAGCCGGGGCCTGTCAGACATGGGTGAGATACACACAGACAGGCAAGCATGTATTCTCACATTCATTCACTAGTCGCATGTCTTTGGCAGGGAGAGGAAGCTGGAGAACCTGGAGAGAACCCATTGTAACACGGAAGGACACCCAAAGAGATTGTAGTTGGCAGGGAGGCAAGAGCACTAAACGCTCTCGCTTACCTGATCATAATGAATGTGAATATTCAGCAAATCAGCCATTAAATACATTTAGCCCTGAGTTTATAGAAGTTATCTGAAAACACAACAACATTGAAGCAGATGGACTCTCAGCAGACCACACCAAGGGCCACTTTATAAGGTACAGACAGTATGTAATAAGCAACATACTGGGGAAAAGTTGGGTCATGCAGAAAGACCAACTGGCCCAAGATTCGAACCAATAATCACCTTTGTAGGAAAAACAAGAAATGTTCTGTTTACTGAGGCTTTTGTTCATCCATAAAAACATCAATAGACTGCTCACAAAAGAATTGTATCACTTTTTTTCTAATGTTGTTTTATTGTCCTGTCTTTGCCGTGTGGATACAGACAGTTTGGATAATGTGGACTAAGCTGCATTCACATCCTGCTGTTGTGTAAACAGCCATTTGAATGTTGAGTCATGGTGGCGTCACACCTGGTGAATTCAGTCCAAAACAAACTCACATTTGTCTGTGTTCTGAACCAATGGACCAAGCTAAATACAAAGAAAAAGTATATGAATTAAGGCAAAATAAGGACCAAAAAAAACATATGGAACAAGTGGATAAAATATGTGACCCCAATTAGGACTGACAAGATTTCCCCCCCTGACTGATGATTGATTATTTTTTAATATATTTGTATATATTTCCTTCTGTAAAGCTCCCCTGGTTGTATTGTTCATAGTTCCCTTTTTTTTTTTTCCAAATAACTATTAACAAAGAGTAGCTGAAAATTGTTGCAGATGCAGAATATTCTATTGAGTATTCTATGAAGAATGTCTACAATAACACAAAATTTAAAATGGAAGGATATTTGTGGTGCTGATTGTGTTTTCTATTGTTTCTACCAAATAAAAATATAATAAAAAAAGAAAAAAAAAAGAAAAGAAATGTGTCCTAGTTGACAATACTGATTCTTGTTTTAGATCATTCAACATGGCCGCCGTCGTTGTACATTTAAACACTGCAAATTTATGGACTGAAAATGTGTACAATTTTCTGTTGCAAATTTATCTCCAGTCGTTTTAAGTCTTTTTACGAGTCCAAATCTTTAGCTCTTTATATGGTCAATTGGTATGTAAAGAATTTCTCTAATGAAATGAGGGTTTGTTTGATGGTGTTCCTTCAAATAAGACAAAGAGAACATTAGAAGAGTGTTTTCTGATCATGATTACGGAGCAGATGTTCAGGAGTGTGTGCATGCCTGAAATTAAATGTGCAAAAATAATCAATTTAGTGGCACAGTGGTTAGCGCTTCTGGCTTGTTTAATCCTCAACCTGATCGACACACAATCTCACTGGATAGAGTCGGCATGCTCTCCTTGTAATGTTACAACCTGACTCGGGGAGCCGTAACAAAGAGGGAGACCACACATTGTAAAAAGGATAAAACAACTGGATATTTATTCAACTAGAATGACCTAACGTGAGTATCAGTGGCAAGTGCCTGTTGTGAGAATGTCAAAGTCCAACTCAAAAGACCAAACACAAAAGGACAAAGATTGTGGCTGCTTGATGAGAGAGAGAGAGCCATGGTCTTAAGCCTCCAGCTTTTAAAGTGGAGTGCCACGCCCATCTCCAGATGAAGCTCCTCCAACTGCAGGGCCTGATTGGTTGGAGCCTGGAAGGGGCCGTCACAGTATTACCGTGTGTTTTCTCTAGCTTTATCAACTCCCACCCTATACCCAAAGACATGCACGAGTTAGGATAATCGGTGATACTAAATTAAATTGCCTAGTACATTTAAATGAGAATGAACAACTGTCTGCCAATGTGCCAGCTCTGAAAAATGACAACTGTGTAGGGTGTATCCTGCTTAAGACCCATAGTTCATAGAATAGGCCAGAAAAAAAGTCAGAGGAATAAAGACCAATAAAAAGAAATAAAAGAGTTTAGCGCCACACCACATTTAATTCTAAAGAAGTGCACTTTCACACACACACCACGTTATGAAACCACAAGCGAGTCAACTAAACTGAGTCATTGCCTATTTATAGCAATAGCAATACATCTGCCCTGTGTATGGCTCTGTGATATAGACACTATTACATAAATGTTTTTGTGTGCTGCGTGTTTCCGGAGAGCTAACAGTGGCAGCATGAGCAGATCTGTCTTTTCCACTGCAATATTCTTTATAGACACAGATAAAGAACAGCGGCCTTACAAGACAGAGGCGGTTAGATAAAATACAAAAATAAAAAATATTGTGTTGTTTCAAAGTGTGCTCTTGAGGCTTTTTCTGTGAGGAGTTTTTGAACAGTTGTAGAATGAGCGCACAAATAGAGAAACCATGGTAAATATGTCAAAAGGACTTGTCTATGCTCAATGTGGTTCTGACCTTTAAAAGTTGTGACGCAATTTTTTAATGAATGCAGTGATCACGGTGATGCAGCAATATTGGTGAACTCCTATTTCAGAAATAAAGAGCACACCCTGAAGATCTTTTGTCAACGGTCATATTGTTTAGAAGTAATTTGATTTCCACACTACAGTAAGAAACTGAATTTCTGTTTTAAAATAAAGTTTAAAAGAGCTGGATCTTATCTTAGCAACTATGGGCCATAGGCGTGGTACATTCTGGACAGTGGCCAGTTAGTCGAAGGAATAACAAAAGGCACATACACAGAAAACTCACATTCATTGACAATCCTCACATGCATCTTTACTAATGCCTGATTCACACAGGAAGATTTTAAAATTGTTAGTACATTTTTAAAACCTGAGAGACCCACACACGGTGATAAAAAATCATGGAAATAACAGTTTTGATCTTACATGTCAGGATCCACTTGTTACCTGGTTGATTACCTGCCATGCCCCCAATGTGTTTAACCTGTGTCTCGTTGTCCCAGTATTTAGGCCCTGTGTTTTCTCCTGTTCTGTGTTTATTATGTTATTGTTGTTATGTTTTATGTTTATTATTATTATGTTCTGTGCATTATGTGTGTTTTGTCCCTTGGCTCTGTTCCCAGTGTCCCAAGGTAATAGTAAGTTCTTGTTGCCATTTGTGGACTTCCTTTGCTGCGGTTTCCTTTTTGATTAGAAAGACAACAAACCACACATAAACCCTACATAAACAGATTTTAACTAACAAACATTCCCGGGTCAGGCGGGTCTTCAGGTTAAACAAAACATAGCAAACGGGGAAGTCAATATCAATAGTTTGTGGACTTTATATAAACAGAAAAAACGATACTAAAAGAAAAAAAAGCTATGATGTGGAGGCGAGTTTTTTTTTTCTCTTATTGTGATTTTGGATTCCCCTCCATGCTTCCTCTTAAAGTCACCACACTTTCTAATTAGCTATACGTCACATTCAAGGCAAGGCAAGGCAAGTTTATTTGTATAGCACAATTCATACACAAGGCAACTCAAGGTGCTTTACAGAAAAGACAAGTTAAAGAACATAATACAATTAAAAACACAACAATAAGATTAATTAAATTTAAAAATCAAAGGTTTGAAGATAAGAACCACATTCAGTTGTCATATGCACAGCTAAACAGAACAGTTTTCAGCCTGGACTTAAACATTGTAAGAGTAGAGGCCAGTCTAACAATATATATTATTTGATATTTGCAGTCTTAACCAGTGCTTCTCAAGCTTTCCATGCATGTATTAAAGTGTAAAAGCTGTTTTCTACAATGATCTAACTTTAGGTTTATAGGCTTAATAAACATGAACCAACAAAACAGTCACTTGAAGGACACTCATAAGGCATCAGTACTGTGGTACCATTGGTCAACCTATATGTGGTTTTGAGTGGTTTACTGATGTTTTCCCTCGAGTAGGGCAAAAAATAAAATGTTTTTGAACTCACAGATAATAAGGGTATTTTTCTGCTGTATTTGGTATGTGTGTCAGCTATGTGGTCCCAGTATTGACTCTGGTATGAACTTTCAATTTGAACAAAGAGGTATTTTTGATCAATGTCCTTGCGTGTGGAGTTGAACTTGTCAGATCTGACAGTGTATAATGTGTATGTTGTTACGTTCTACTGCCATATTAAGCTTTTTACAGACCAAAGAAAATTATAGAACTAACTACAAAAAAAGAGTGTACGGTCAGAATAGTGCATTTCTTTCTTTCTTTTTATGATGTAGATTCTGCATCAATCATCTACGCTTTCACAAACTGGTATGTCACTGACACGCTCCTGCCCTTGTTCTGTCCAGGCAACAGTGACTCCACTCCTATGATACTTAGACACTTCACTATTTACTATTTCAGTTTTACCCGGAATTTAATTATAATATATATATATATATTTTTTTATTTTTTTTTACTTTTGTGACTGATTGTAGTCTGACCAAAGCCATAGGAGCACACATGGTTTACACTTCTGTAAATGCAATAATGTAATAAAGTGAGTTTCATGCCATACGTCAACATAATACTGAATCTATATGCCTAATAAATGTATGTAAACCCTTCAAAATGCATTTTGGATTATTAGGGGTGACTGCAGTTGACAAACATCGTCTTTGGACAACGACTGTAACAGCCCCATTATATACACACAATAGAAATCTTAACATTCCCTTATAATCCAAATTTAAAATATTTTTATTTGATCATGCTGAATTATTCTGCAGTGGTTTGGAGTCAGTGGGTCACATGACCTAGAAGCTATTGAAGAAAAACGTCATTTTTTTACTGTAAAAAATCAGTAAAAAAACTAGAAAGCATGACAAGCCAAATTCAATTGCCATACCCGATTGGGCTGATCATGCTGAATTATTCTGCATTGGTTTGGAGTCAATGGGTCACATGACCTAAAAGCTATTGAAAAAAACCTAATTTTTTTACTGTAAAAAATAAGTAAAAAAAACAGAAAGCATGACAAGCCAAATTCAATTGCCGTACCCGATTGTCCTAAATGTGACAAATTAGGTAAACAAAAATACTAATTGTGCGGCGGGCTCTTTGCTCAGTTTCAAGTGCTTAGGAGGAATTTATTGTGCTAGTGTTGAAAATGCAAAACTACGGAAGCCCTAAGAGGACTTATATTGCAACTTCTTCTTTAATAACAGTTTTCCCGAAAACCCGAGATAATTAAGTCATTATAACTTCACACAAGTTCTCCAATAACTCACTGCAGCTTCAATCAACACGCACCACATTACCATCACGGTAACTGGCTGAAGACTGAGGATCAGGCCTGAACACTCCCATTGGCCAATAATATTTCATACAATATAACTCAATAATAAAGCAATTATCTTATTTTTTTTTCATTGATATTTATTGAACACGGAACAATAAACAAAATACAAACTCTCACAGAAGATAACATAACAACTAGGGTGTGCCAAATAAAAAAGAATTAAATAAATACATAACAGAGGAGCAAAGTCAATACAATATACAATCAATACAATGACAAACTTAAAACAGCAAGGTTTTCCAGTTTTTTTAATCTACTTAATGAAGAATAGTATGCTTTAAATTCATCCATGAAGCAGGGGAAAGAGGGCTTATTACCCGCTCCACTTACTGCAATGAATGTAGCATTTTGCTAAAAGTATAACTACATTTATGGCATCAGAGAGAGTTTTCCACATAAAATAAAACAGCATTCTTATCAAAAAAAGAAATATTGACTTTGAGGTTAATCCAGTTCCTAATGTCAAATTTGAATCTTTCTCAAGAAACATTGCAACGGGATAAATCTTCTTTATTATTTCAAAATGAGTCTCCTTTACATTTGGAGCTAACGGAAGCGATTATCATTTATGTAAATACACAGGATGGCGTAATCATCATCATCATCATCATCATCATCATCATCATGGGCGGTGCAGTGGGTAGGCGCTCGCCCTTCAACCAGAGGGTCGGTGGTTCGAGTCCCCGTCCAGGCACACGCTGTCGTTGTGTCCCTGGGCAAGACACTTAACCCACATTGCCTATGAATGAATGTGGCCAGGTCGCCATTGTAAATGAGAATTGGTTCTCAATTGGTTTACCTGGTTAAATAAAGGTTAAATACAAAAATAAATATATATAAACATGAGCTCCCTCACATTATTCTCAACAAATCTGAGCGCTCTTGTCCTGTGGAAGCGTGTGATTGTTTGAAAACAAGTGTCCCTGTTAATACAGCCCACAGAGGATCTCAGAGTCTAAATTCGTTCTCGGATGACTTCGGGTATGTTGATTATAGTGTCATTATTTTTGCTCAGATACGAAGTAAAAATATCAGGTACTCCAGTTTTAATATAATTATTTTTTTTTAGTAAATAAATGTGAGCGTTCATTGGTTTGTGAATGTCTTCAAATGTTAGTGCTGTGACTAACTGGTCATTGTCAATGGTGTATCTAGTTTTAAGTCACATCTAAACACCTGCAACACCTTACTGGTATAAACAGCAGAGATGGATGAATGAATTAATACACCCGTTTTCAAGTCGTATAATAAAATCTATAAAGAAAAACTATATCGACTAAAGAGAGGGAGATTCTGTTGCTCTTCGGAGACAGGGTCATGTGTAGGACGGCCAGCTACTGTAACATTTACCACTTTCTCCTATATGTTCCCTCCCAGATGGTTTGGCCTGATTTATTTATAGCTCTCATGTTATAATGTGTGGCAATGCAGTGGTCTCTCTCTGTCCTTTATCTTTCTGTCTTGTGCTTCTCAGTTTCAATGCCCTACCTGACACAATTTGTTGTATATTGTCTAATAAAGCTTGAGTCAACACCAAACAACAGTAATCATAAATTGCAGTGAAAGCAGAAGGTCACCGTGGCAAGAGTCTGTCACAACAGCAGAGATACAGAATATTGATTCATTAAAGCTATGTTTGTTGTCAAGGTGGATTAAGGATGTGGGGTTTCTGGGTGTTATGAAGATGAATGCAGAAGTTCAACCAGAAACCATGAAGACTTCCTGCCACTCTTTGTCCCTCAGCTCACTTCATCTCAGCCAATCACATTATACTTCCTCGTCCACTGAGCCAATCACTGCTCACCTGCCTATATTTAAACTGCTTGCGACTCACATTCATCAGCTGTTTTTCAGATTCCAGCAGCCCTCCTCCCCATCACCTCCCGAGCATCTATTCCAGCTCCCCATCTCATCTCATGCTCCTCTGTCCCATCACGTCCTCAGCAGCAGAGTCATCTCACTCTCCACAGCTCAGAAGAACCTTGTCCCAAGCTTCCCTTCCTCTGCCCCCACCAGTGTCTAGGCTCCGGGGGGAGATCGGCCCTATACCTACACTGTTCTCCCTGCAATGCGTCCATGTCCCTCCCTGTCGGGGTCTAAGTGCCAAACTCTTTCCAATATATATTGTGTCACTATTTTGTCTCCATTTAATGTAAGTCTCTCTTGGTTGAAATAGTAGCCCTCCAGAAACATATCATTATCAGTGAAAAAAAATACATTACCATAGGTGACTTTAATTCCACAATACACAGTGCATGTAAAGGCCTTTCAGTGTGAAGTTTTCTCTGGGCGCTCCATCAATCTAGTCTCCAGTACTGCATCTTTTTACTTTAACAAAACTTCAGAGTCAGTGTGATCCAAAATGACTTGTTGTGGGGCGAATGAAGCTTACTTGCTAGGATGAATGTCCCTGGAAGTTTTGGGTCAAGTCACAGGTCTCACCAAAACCACAAAGAAAATTTACAGAGAGAGCTCCAAGAAATAAAAATATGCCAAACTGACGTAGACCTGATGTTGTTGTGGTTAAACAGTAGCTTTATGTTCGTCTAGAGTCTTTGTATGAGGTCTATATTCTTTGTGTTTTTCATCAAAACAGTTGCATGTATTATGATGCTTGGAAAAGATTTTAACTTGATTGGACGCATTATGCCAAGCAAAGAGATTCTTTGATAAGTCTGTCAATACACGGGACATGCAGTAGAGGGCGCAACAGACTCGTGCATTTCACAAAAGAGATCATCTGACAACGGCTGCATTTATAAGACACGTTTATTAAAGGATCAAAGAAGCCATTAATTCATTAATTGGAGAGTCATTACAAAATGCCAGGGACTTATGTTCGGGTCATTACCCTAAACACGTTCTGTAAATGAACTCAGTGTTTTTATTAGACATCAAGAATAGATTGAATTAAAAAATAATAAGAAAAGCCAGGACTGTTACAAAGAGATCTTTAATTTTTAAATTTTGTTACATTTTATTTATTTATTTTACATATGTTTTTTTATAAATGTATTTTACTTTTTATTTTTATATAATATGTACACGTTGGTCCGTGTCCGCAGATCCTAACTCAAAATCGGATCATTTTCAACATTTGCACACAGGTGCATACCATAAAGACGACAAACTGTATCGATTTGGGTACTTCTTCGATGAATATTAATTAAGTGATTAGTTAATTAAGGGCCAAAACTGTGAATGCTTTGCTGGATCTTTTTCAACTGTTGCACACAGATACATATCATGAAGATGCAGAACTGGATTGAGTTTGGTACATCTTCGATTAATGACAATTAAATAAATCACAAATTAATGTTTTGATGCACTTTTATTGAGCCAATAATCCTGCTGAACATAAACAAAATC
>JAVQKC010001598.1:0-21875 GCA_036025475.1 Philypnodon macrostomus
TATTATTACTCTACTTACATCTTATTTAATCCTAAAAGCACCTTGGTATTTTTATTTTATATTTGATTTTTATTTTTTATTATATGTTTATTATATTATTAACTTTTTTTTTGCCAACACTTTTTCACCATGTACTATTATTGCGTGCTACTAGTACTTCCTGACTATCTTAGCGAGTCTAACAGTTCTTCTGATCCAAAGCATTTCATTGTGTTGTTGACCTTGTGTTGAATGTGCATATGACAAATAAACAAAAGTTGACGTTGAAGTAAGGGCTAAAGTCATTTCTTCTTAATTTATAATTGTCACGATTTGACATTTCAACAAACATTCAATACTTGCGTGATCTTTCTGACGGAGAAGAATGTAATCCAAAGAAACAATATGCTGTAATATAATCTGTCTGTTGTCATTCATTCTGACTGAAATTTGACTGAAATTTGTTGCAAACGAACAAAATTCAGATCTGCCTTAAGACAAATGCTGAAATGCACTTTGGGGGCCATAAACAATATAATGAGGGCCATATGTAGCCTTGTCCTGTGCCATAACTGACCCCAGGGCCACACTTTGGACATGTGCACATAATAAAGATGATTCAGTTGTATGTCTGTATTGTATTTTCTCGGTTGTTAAGCGCGTTCGAACATCAAACAAAGTTTACAGAGCCCCACTGAAGTGACCTTCAAGTCCGGATTTACATGAAGCCATTGTCACATCTGAGAGCGGAGGTTGGTGTGGGCAGACTTTGGGGGCAGGCCACACTTGAACTACTGCCTTCCTTTAGTTAGAACTTTCGGTACTTTATCAAATCCAAAAATCCAAAATGTTAATGCCCAGAAGTGACCAGTATGTCTCTAATTAACAGTCTCTTTAGTGCTCACGCCTACGTCTGTCTGACACACTTCTTTACGCACGAGGGTCTCCCCAATTTTTGTGGAGAGGGTTTTGAATGCGCACGATTCCTGTTTTTTTCTTTTCTTCTAATGTTCGGGTTTGGCGAAAATCAGGAAATCTTGGTTAGATTTTTGATCGTGCCTTAATTACAAAGATGGAATGAAAAGCAGTGCGCAACATGAAGCACGCTCCCCCATTCTGAACAGCTGGAGTGAATCATCGGCTTGGCTTAAATCACGATTTGGTTATTTAGCCGACATTTCGGGCTATTTCTGTTAAGCATAGAAATAATACCCGTACAGCAATCTGTGTGGTAAATAAAGGATTGGAGGATTTCACGTGAAGTTCATTTTTGACTCGGACTGTTCAGAGTACCAGCTGTTACAACATATACTGCCTTTCCGCAATGGCTTACTATTAGTTCAACAAAACCCATCCCCGAAAGCATGTAATAAATGGTCTGTTGTGGAAATATTGCTGCTTCTCACAGACACTTGATTACTGCAGATATGCCCCTATTAATATTTTTAATCAGATATTATCCGGGTGTAATGGGCGCATATAGAACAAACATGCTATTTTCAACCTTCATTTTAAAGAGACGCACAATGATTCAGGCTATACTTTTCCTGCCCCCTTTTATAAATAGCAGTGCGCCGTTCAGTGACGTGGGATACGCACGTACATGTGTAGGTGAATCTTTGAATGAGCCTCTCCCTCCCTCCCCTCCTCCTCCTCCTCCTCCACCTCCTCGCGCCTCCCTCCCTCCCTCCGCCAGCTCTCTACGAGTTACTACAGGATCTCTATAAAAAGCCTTGGGTTGATGGGAGAGCCCGGTCTGTATGAGACTTTGGAGAAGAGGAGCGACAAGACAGCGTGGCACACATTCCCGCCTCACTGCCAAAGGGAAGGCGTGTTCTACAGAAAGCAACATCAGATCTGGGAACTTTGCAACGGTAAGTCACATCTTTTTCTTTGGTTTCATTTTAAGAGGCCATACATCCATTGGTATAGGCCTATTTATTACTGGGTTGGATTTAACTCTCGGTCACTGCGTGTGATGTGACTGACACGACTCATATCTCCAGCTGAAGTTGCTGCAGTGTGAGTCATATTGTCTCCCATGTGGGCAGCAGTCTGCAGCCGCAAAAAGAATAAAAACATTTGAAATTATAAATCATTGAGCTGAACAGACGATAACATTATCAAAGTCTAGTAATATGGGCTACATGTGGGGCACCATATATGTAGTTTATATCTCACCACGTTAAATTCAAATTCTGGGGCAGATAGATGGCACAAACTGTGCGTAACTGACTGTACCTTCAAGTGAAATGAGCAAATGTCACCGTGCCGCGCACTTTGAGACGCGCACTGGCTCACGCACGTGCCTTAAATGTGTGCGTTTCTCTCTCGTGACTGTGTGTTAAAGATTGGGCTCCTCACAAACCCCCCCGGAGCGCGTGGCACCGAGAGGTTCCGGTCATAGTGATGAAATTATTATAATCATCACTTACTTCCGGTGGCACACTTCTCTCCTTTACCCCCTCCCTCTCTATTTCTCCCCCCTCGTGCATTTCCGGTTGGCGTTTTGCTTTAACTTTTTCCTTCAGTTGTGTGCGTGTCCGTGACGTCACTGACCGGTGAAGTCAATCCTTGCGTCACTCCTTGCGCACTTTGCAGATCATGCGCATCCAGTCACCTACTGTAACCCACCACACACACACGTACAGCGGGCACACGCGTACACTCGCACGCGCACACCGCTGCAGTAGTGATTGTGGATGGAAGGATGGTTAAATTGATGGAGGGTGGCTGCGGGGGTGTCAAGGGAGGTAGAGGCTCGTGCAAGCGGGCAGCACGAGGGAGGCAGAGTGGGTGGAGCCGTCAATGAAAGTTCTTGTTCATTCACAGTTTGTTTCTCGTTCCCTTTGATCATAGGCTACAATCAGAGCAGGTGCCATAGATTTTAATCAGACACTACAGATTAAAATCAATGGAAGTTCCTTAGGAAGAAGTGCTTAGGAAACAAGAAAGAGCTCTTAGAATAAGCTAATGTAAGGAGTCAATGGTTATGTCCTGTTTTCATTTATTGGGTAAAATGGGATGGCTTACAAAACAGAGCAGTAACAGACCTAATATTATGTGCAACTTCAGAAAATGGTTATTGGGATAAAACGTCTAATATATCTATTATTTTTGAATAATGTAATATGAGAGCACACACACGGTCATTCGTATCATGGAGCTTATTTGTATTGCATTGTGATTATAAATTAATGTTCAAATGTAATTTAAATTTCGTTACCAATGCACATCTTGCATTAGCCCAAATTGAGGATCTTTTAAAAAAACGTGTATAAAAACACATCATAAAAACCGTTTATACAAACATCAAAGATCAACCAATCAATCAAAAAGCAAGGTGTAGGGCCGTCTGGGAAAATGAATGGTAAATATGTATCGTGCCTTTGAGTCTCCTATCAGTCTTGATAAGGGCAATGGTATATTCATGATGGAGATTTCTTTCTTTTGCACACAGCTTTAGCAAACAGGGAACTAGGAGGCACATAAGGCACGTCCAAACTCATTGAACGTGGTCTTTGCATCGGTGTGATGCTCTGCCCACGCTCCCGAGCAGGTTTCCCCGGTGCCATAGAAACCAAGCTAGACCGAGACACTGCCCACGCGTTCTGATAAGCCAGGCTCTGAAACACCAGACGCCATTGGTGTGTTAACGGAGTGACGTCACGCGGGCAGCCTCCAGCCCGCGAGTCGAGCACGTGACTTGTGTTGAGAGCAGAAACGGCTTGAATCAGCTGATGGACATCGGTCCGTGGAGTCCACGACGTAGTACGTGCGGATGAACGGATGTGACGCTGAAATGTCCCTAAATCGGAAAATTCATTAGATGTACAGTGGGACTGACTGTGCCCTTCTGTACAACAATGTAAGCCCAAAAGGTCAGAAAATAGTATGTAATGCGCACAGTGGGGCTGCTGTTGTTGTTGTGACAATGGTCCGTTTCAGCACCACGGACAGCAACACAGGGGCTCTAAACATGGCGCTGTCCATAAAGTAGTGCTGAAACTCACACCACTGACAACAAACTGCACATAAACTATACTGCAGGCTTTATGTGTGTCTTTAAACTCAGTCCTACAGAAAATGTACAGAGTTGATTAAAATCCACCAAACTCAAGTAAAGTGCAAAATGTAGCCTATATTTGGTAGCGTGCAGATTTCTGATGTAGCAATAAAGAAACTGAATGACTGTGACTGCGGTGCACAGGTGCTGACTGGGTTGATCAAGGCCACACTTCCTAATGCTGTGATTGCAGTCTGTAATTGTCCTTTGAGCGATCCTTCACAGAGTCCACTCAACGAAGCAGCAATAAGAGTGATACAATTTTTTCTAGCTGCCCAAATTTGTACTGAACATTTTAGCTTTAAACAAGTGCTATACTAATTATGGGGCATGCATCAAAAGTATTTTGAAACTGAAAAACTGGGTCAAACAGACATGTTAAGATACAGTGCAGTGTGGTGTGCGAGAATCTCTGTAGATGTTCTAAAAAACCTTCATACATTCATAGATGTAACTGCATAATTGATTTATTGAGCCATCAATTTCAGATAATACAGAAATATACACAAACAGTCATTTAGTGTTGAAATATACAGTATATGGCACAGTACAATACAATTTAAAATGGCATGCATTTATAGAAACTCATTTTAGCAAAGTTCTTGTTTTTAATATGTGTGTTCTTTACATGTTAGCTCTTTTGATCGGGTTTGTGTGTAGAATGTAAAGAAATGGTCAACATAATGTATAGAGCTGAGATAATTTCTTGTGTCCAGTTGGTCCATAGAGCGATCCTTGCATCACTGGGATTTCCCTGGTCAACAAGTGCTGTATTGATTAGTGGCTGCATGAGAACTATGTCATATTGAATTTTCGTAACACTCTCTGCTCTGCTCTCCTTTATGTTGATGCAGGTTCACATTTGAAGTCCCTGTTGCTGCCTTGTTTTTTTCCCTTGGCCAGAGCATCAGCACCTTGGCTTTAGACTGCTTACTGCTTATAGAGTCACACAGTACAGTAACAGTCTACAGTCATGGCTACTGAAGCCTGGCAATGCACCAAACACCACTGGACATTCTGGGGGTGGATGACAGCGAACCAGTGGACCATGTGACTTTTGGGACGCCCTGCTCAGATTTAGGGGTTGTCCTGATTTCTTTTTAGTGTGGGCTTGCATTGGGGGGAGCCCTTCTTTGTGCTAAACTGCGTAGCATCTACACACAAACCAATGAGACGTCTTGCAGTGGTCCCAGTTTCTATGCCGACCACAGTTTCCTCCCTCATCTCGCTGTCTCCATGGCAACCGTGGCTTTAGATTGTTACTCTAGCAACCGCAACCACGGTAACAGTCTACAGCCATGGTCGTTAGGGGCAGACATCGTCAGAAAATTAGAAGGTAAAGGAGTTCAGATGAGGCATCTTAAGGTACAGTAAAGACACATACATTTACTGTGAACAAACAGTTGATCAATTCAGAACTTCTAAATGATGAACAGACATGTACAAAGTAGTCCTTTATTTGTCAATGTAAGCTTAATGCTAGGTCTCAGGGGACCCAAAATCTGCCAGGATGCATGGAAATACAGCAATTATATAATATATTCCATTTTGCAGTATTAGACAATACAGTGAACTGCTGTGAGTATAACTAATCTTGGAGTTGCCTACTGCAGTATTTGATTAATTATACATAAGGCTGTTGTTTCAATTGAACATCATTTATTGAGTGTGATTAGAAAGTCATTGTTATGTGAACAAACAACATTAAAAAGAGTATCAATAATCGTGTGATGTGTTGATCATTGTCACATCCTGAATGTTAATGGATGAGTCATACCTGCGACACCTGTGTTTGTGTAAGAGGCAGGAGCAGAGCAGCATCAAAGAATCAGAACATTGTCCCATGGCTCTAACCTGCACATACTCTTTCACACATGTGCATACAGATGAGTGTACATCTATACGCTGGAAACATGCTATTGACTCAGTATGGACAGTAAAGGGTCTTCAACTAATACTGCATGCCTTATTTATCCTGGGCTATTCTGCCCTCTAGTAGTGTACATCTGCCATTGCAATTTGCACTAAGCAAAGGGATATGTGAAATGAACTGAATTCCTTCATTTTATCTGTGGTAATGTACACTGTAGCATACAGTAAAATATAGAATACACTCACTGCTAGTTAACACATATCAATTGGCAGCAGATCCATGCATTTAGTCATGCAGACATGTTCATGACAAACCTCCTCAAACCAAGAAACTGGTGAGCGCAATTTCCTTGCACAGGAGTTTACAGTGAATACTCTTCCCCAAAAAAGAAAATATTCAGCTCCAGCAGCAGAAGACCACAGGGTAAATCAGGGTCTATAATGTAGTGGCCAATTTATATTCACATAGTTAAGTTTTGGTGTCATTGATCTTTGTTACACCATAGATCGACACTGGAAATAACCGTTAACTATTTAAATGGAATAAAAAACTGTTCAGAAACTAGACTTAGATTTACCAAAAACAAATCTGACACATTAAGTAAGTATTGCATAAAAACATTCAAAGTTGTTCAACCCCAGTCCTCTCTGCACTGTAAAAGCTCATGTGCTGAAACAGAGACAAAACAGCACATAAACTCTTACTGTTCAGAGCTGACAAGAGCAGTCTCTGTGCTCTCTAAACAGTGACCATGTGGCCATCATCAATAATCACTTAATAATCATCAATAATCATCTTAGTTACTCTCCACTGCTGCCATGTATTTGAATAGTTTAATCCAGTGGTTTTCAAACTTTTCACACCAAGTACCATCTCAGAAAATATACCACATTAGACGAACCCACATCTAAACCAAGATTAAATTAGGTCTTAATCTGTCCAGTAATCTGCCCGTAATCTAGGACTAAACCAGTTCTATACTAGGTCTAAACCACAGCAATAAATAAGGACTAAGCAGAACAAAACTAGCTCCAAGTACCACCAGACGTGCCACATACCACAGTTTGAGAACCAATGGCTCAGTCTATTTAATAGTCTCATTAACTCCACATTCTTTCAAATATTGCTTCTGTTTTTTTTTTTTGTTCAAAAGCAAATTACAAAATAGTCTGCCCCACATGTGATTGCGCAATGTGTTTTTGGATGTGTATCTGCTACATGCCTCTCTCTGGACGTCCCTTGGCTTCTCCACCACAGTAACTGTCATAACTGTGATGACTAATATTTACCCTAGTGGTGTCCATAAACCACACAGGCAGAGGGCAGCCAAACCACAGCTTCCCTTTCCGAGCCAGGGTCCCGCCAATACACATGACATAACACAGAACTATCCCGGGCCAAAATTTAAGAGCCGTGTCCCTGGTTCACCCAGCAAGCCCCACTCAGTCAATGAACCATGTGACCACAATTTTTCTGAAAGTATCAACATCCACTCTAGGTACTTTAATGACAAACAAACAGGACGCCACAGAAAGGATGTGAGAGGGACAGTGTTTAAACATGAGTATAGCTGTACTTAGGTAGATTTCTTTAATACATTCATTGCTTCATCATCTAATCTTTTGTACTGTACTCTAGTCAACTTTTATTCACTAAGTGGGCACTTTCACCTGAGTTATAGTCTTGTAGGTTAGGAACTTCTACTACAGTATAATAGTGAGCCTAAACTACTCAAAGTATAAACTGTTGACATATATGGGGACATGGATTTTTGGAAAGACTGCAATTTACTTAATTTAAAAGTGCTTTTGTTAATAATGTAGTAGTGATATTATAGTGAACTGCATTTAGTAAATTATTCTAACAGCTAATAATAATAGCTTTCCTTTTAAGTCTTTTAGTCTGTATGGCTTAAATTTCAAATTTAAAAAAGCAACAAAATTAATGTAAACAAATATAACTATGTAAAGCACTTTGGACCATTTACCATTCCAAAATATGACCTACCTTGTCAAGATGCCATATTCTCAATTCAAACCAGTAGAGCCAAAAATGTGAAGTCTGTTAAGTGGACCAACAACAAAACAACCACAAAGATTTGGCAGGCCTAGAAGAACACTTCGTCCACATAAACAAGAAAGCCACAGGAAGTGAGAGTCACACACATGGACTCCAACATCTGAGAGAGCTGCATGGAGACAGGCGCCCACACAAACACTGCATCGATACAAAAGGAAAAAACATATCACCCACTGACATCACACAAGCCTGGTTTAGTCTGCACCGGCCACACTTAGCAACAAGTCCGACAACTATATAAATACACTTCCCATGTCCACAAATCTTAACTAGGCCCACACTGTCGTACCCGACAGCAAGGTGTACATCAGCAAAACACCCCCATACGTCTGCCACAACTGCTAAGGCACCAACGGGCACCTTAATCAGACATCGTGTGATTACTAAGGGTTTTTATATTGTTAACAAGCAATTAAGAGGCCCTGCCCCCAAACCATGGCAAACATGGGAAGGGTCTATTTTACTTTTTTGATTTGTCTGGATGTTTGTGAAGGAAGTTTTTGAGTTTTTTTGCCAAATTTTGTAAATTTCCCTAAAACTACATTCTTCTATAAGTCTATAGGGGGAACTACAGAGATAACTGGCATAATATTGGTCAGATATGTTCAGGGCTGGGGGGGAATGAGGTATTTCAGGTTTGAGCCTAATCGGGCAAAGTATGTGCACGTTAGAGGCTGTCAAAAAATATACCTGACCTCCCAATTTCAATCCAAAATATCCGACTTCCTGTTTGTTGTAGGATGGGGTCATAATAATATTTTATGTTGGGTACACTGTGGAGAATCACTGTACCAAGTTTCATTGCTCTCTGCCAAATTAAGTGTGTCCAGAGTCCCATAGGGGTCATAAACATGGGGGCGCTATAAATTATTAAAATTAATTTTTACATATACACTAGCCCGGATCACTGTGTCAAAATTCATGAGATTTAGTTTATGTTCAGCAGGAATAATGGCTCAGTTAAAGTGCTTCAGGGCGTTAATTAGTTAATTAACGAATTGCCATTAATCGTAGAAGTACCAAACTCAATCCAGTTCAGCGTCTTCATTATATGTACCTGTGTGCAAAAGTTTAAGTTTGAGTTATCGCATTCACACGTAGGATCTCATTCTTTTTCAGTGTATAGCCATGAATGAGCAGAAAATCTACAGAAATCCATGTCATGTGTGACAAAATTCTAAACCAGGTCTAAAGAACTAACTAACTAAGTCCACACATCAATATAAAATCCCAAAACTGAGCAGGACTAAAACAAGAACAAAAATGTATCTAAATCAAAGCAAGACATAAATGGCACCAAAAGGATTCCAGTTACCTGTCCCACAGTTTGAGAACCATGGCCTTACATGATATGGCTAGGAATCTCAACACACTAACATAACACTGCAGAAAATTGACTACAAACAAAAATCCATTGTTGCAAAGTGAGATCCATGTTCTTTGCAAAAGTGAAAAAAAAATAGTGATGAAAAATTAGGTGCAAAATCAAACAAATCCAAAACAGTAAAAAAGCAATATTCCTTTGATGTCTCTACTATAAAAACAGCATATTATTGTATTAACTAATACGCCCAGCTCATTCAGTCCAAGTGTGGGCCATGGGATGACCAGGCTCTTTGGAGTTTAAGTGCAGGTCTTATATACACACATGCAGCCCTTAAGCCCTGCCCCTTCTTCCATTTCCCATGGCAACAAAATCAAAACAGAGCCCATCTGGGTTTGGGACACACCCCTCTCTTGCCCCTTTGCTCCGGTAGTTCTCGGAGGGAAAAAGTGATGCATCAATCGAAATCGAAGTCATTTAAAAAAACAAAACAAGCCTAACTCCACCCTCAAGTGTCTCTCAGTGTCTTTATTTTTTTTTTTCCCGGTAGTTGTGCAATAGCAGCAAACAGATTCCTAAGGCGTAAGTCACGGGTCTGTTGTAAAACTTACTGGCAAGAAGTGACCCAGTGTTTTTCTTTCAGTGCTTCCCCTTTCGCTCAGTCTCTCCGTTCATCTTGTTGTTATCAAAACCATGTGTAGGAGCTGGTGCTGGAAGGCTTGGCGGGACACAAGGGCCACACGGGAGCACAGAAGACTGGGGTGGATGGAATCTCGATGGTAACAATGCAATAGGTTTATTCATAGGCCAGTTTATTAGGTCGATGTGTGCCTAATAAAGTTGAAGTTGAAGTGGTCATTTGCAACAAACTAGTCTGCCTATTCTGCACCGAACTCTTGCATCAATAAAGGCATTTTCACCATAGAATTGCAGTTCACTGGACATTTTCTCTTTTTATGAGAATTCTTTATAGACTAGAAATATGTGAAAATCTCAAAAGATCATACATTTTCTGAAATACTCAGACTAGTTGATTGACCTTCATTCCTTCATGTGGAAAAGCACATGTTAAACAGGTATACCCAATAAAGTGTCCAGTGACCACAGCCACTGGTTGATAGACTTAACAGAGCTGGGTGGGGTGACCAACACCTGTACTTAAAGCCATAATATTCATTAAGTATGGTTAATGTGAAAGGCTGTTGCATTGCTGCATCGCTTCCGTAAGCAGTGCACAAACACATTGCTGGTTTGGACAACAGCATGTTAAAACTGTAACCTGTAAGTTATAGGAATACACATTAAAATATACTATTAGGTTCATGTTTGTACAATACAAGTGTTTAGTTACTCTGACAGCAGCATACACATGAGTATCTTGTTGACTGGTGGCATACAGGAAGTAGGAGGACGTTAGGGAAAGTGAAGGTAGAGACTGTTGGGAGATGAAAGAAGAAAACATTAAAATAAGAAACTCAGAGGTATCAAGACAAGAGCTCACATCTGGAAACAATCTGAGAGCAGCCGAACATGCTTCAGCTTCACACAGCCCTGACACGGAGCACTGAGTGTAAGACAGTCAATACAACCTGAACAGAGGTGGGTAGAGTAGCCAATAATTTAACTGAAGTACCGTTACTTCAAAATAAACTTACTCAAGTAAAAGTCAAAAGTACTCATTAACAAAGTGAAAGAACTACTCAAGTCCTGAGTAACTGTTTGAGCGTAATGTCAGATTATTTGTTTAATTTTTGGTAAAAGTAAAAAGTATTGTGCAGTAAAGCTACTCTATGGAGTACAATTTATTAAAAAAGTTACTCAAGTAAATGTAACTGAGTAAAAGTAACTGAGTACTACACACCTCTGATAAGGAATCTACCATTTTCTATTTGGGTTCTAAAACCTAGTAAAGTGCATTTGAATTAGTTAATTAGTTTTAGTCAGTGAGTTTACAACATGAACATTATTACATTTTTACATTTTAGTGACTACATACATTTGTGCTCGTCATGACCCAGCTCTAACCCCAAAACCCCACTGTTTTCATACTTCTCTACACTAAAGTTGAACCTGCTCTCATGACAATACATCATCTTCTTCCCTTACCCCAAAAGAAAAACATCTAATGTCTTCTTCTACCTTTTCTTGAGTGCACGCCTCTATTTGCTCTGGTATATGTGATTTTATAACCATGCACATTTGCCATCTGTTCCAAAGCCTCTGTATGGATAAACTGATTAATGCTAAAACTTTTCCAATATTAGATTTGGGTGCACATAGACTGTGGCAATTTACATTCATCTTGACACTGAAACTGCCACAGTAACAACAACATCAATGGATTTTGACATGTCTCTCAAGGTCTCAGGATCAGGCTTTGTTTGATCTTTTTATAATGAAAGCTTTTCAGAAAACAGAGATGACATGCTGTACAACAACTTTATCTGAATCACTCACCCTGACAGGAGAACACTGTGACGTGATGGGCTATTTTAAACTGCCCTCTAAACACATCCAAGAATATCTGTCTGGTTAGAGATGGCCTGTATGGATGTAGCATCATGGCGGTGGCACTGACTACAGTATGGTTCAGTGCTGTAGTGGCAGTGCTATCAAAATGATTAGTGTTTATTACAGAATGCAAATGAGCGATGAATTATTATTTTTCGTGTGGATCTGGATCACCATCTGCATCTGCATTTACAATATCTTACAATTGCAACATCAGCCCACTGCCTTCACTTATAGTAAGTAACAATTGACCTAGTTCAGCTCCACCTGATTTCAACATCACTGAGTCATCTAGGATTAGACAGAAAGATGTGAGCACCCTCCCATCACTGATGAAATAGTGGGAGGAGGATAGCATATGGGCCTGTTCAAACTGAACCACCTAAAGATGTGCATTTATCAAACAGAAAATGGTCTGTCTTTGGTAAAGTCTCTTTTGGCAGAACTACCAAGGCTCTGAAAAGGCTCTGTGAGTAATCAGTCAGAAATGTTAACATTCAAAAAATGTCCTTTTTCATTTCAGCTGCTGGCGTGCACTGGGTCTGCATTTGTACTTCAAGTCAGCTTACACTAACAAAGTTGTGGCCAGGATTTAGAACAAAATTATGGGTCATCCAGCATGCACCCTGCAGATTGAAAAAACAACAAACATAATGAGGTATTGTGGTAACGTCTGATGCATTAGATTCTCACGGATAAGCTTTTTCTTGTTCTGAGCTGCCTTTCATGGATGCTTTATTTGTATGAATGTTGAAAGTGAAGTTCACTCCCCGTCAGGAAGAGGTGGGCGAGGGGCAGCGTAGTCGGCCATGTTGGGAAGATCGTACACAACACAGCAGCTCAGAGCACTGCGGAACTTCTTCATGTGAGGAACATCAGTCCACACTCCGATTTTCACATTAAAACTCTCAACATCATTAAGCTCAACGAAGCCACTGTAGCCCCCGACAACATACAGGCAGTCGTCCAGCACTTCGATCCCAAAGTTGCTGCGAGAGATCTTCATGGAGGGAGCAGGGTGCCATCTGTTATTCTCAGGATTATAGACCTCAACGATGTTCATACGTTCCATCCCATTGAAGCCACCAACCTGAAGAGAAGCAGTGTACTTTTGTTTTGTACTGACAACTTTTCAGAACATAATGAATAGGAAATCAGTTTTTCACCCATTTAGCTCATTGTAAGTATGATTGTATAGATTTGTATGACTCATTAAAACTTTGGTCTGGTGATTTCCTATAATATATATTAAAAAAAGCTTGACCAATAGTAGTCAAATGTAACTTTAGTCCCTCCCTTGGCTTCTATAGCAACATCAAATCAGTTTAAATGGGCCACACCATTCAAACATTTGACTATGACTGGTCAAAGTGGTAACCCACAAACTCTGATTTGATGTTGCTGGAGAGACCAGGGGAGGGACTAAAGCAAAAATAAGAACTTTGACAGATGACCGACTTTACATCATAGAACAAGTTCAGATTTTTAATTGTAAGCATTTTTACACTATTTATTATTTGACGATGTAGGAAACCTCCAGACCACAGCTTCAATGACATTAAGTTTAGCAAAAAATACTGTACGTACGGCATATATTTTGTGGGCGTAGGCAATAACACCAAAGCCACTACGAGGGCAGCTCAGGTCAGCGATTATAGTCCACTGGTCGGTCCGAGGGTTGTAGTGCTCAGCTGAGGAAAGGGTCTGGGATCCATTATAGCCTCCACAAATGTAGATCTGCAGAATTGACATATTACATATTTTTACAATAATCCTAATGCTTTACATATTAGAACGTAAGTTTGTATTGCAGATCACAGTGAGTTTACCTTTCCATCAAAGGCGGTGCTGCTAGCGTCGCTCCTTGGTTCAAACATTGATGCGATCATTGTCCACTGATTGGTCTGTGGGGCGTAGCGTTCAACTGTTTCTAATCTATCGTCTCCATCGCAGCCTCCTATGGCATAGATAAAACCATCCAGCAAGACAACACTGAGGAAGCACCGCATTGAATGCATGGGGGCCACTTCCTGCCAGGTGTGGTTGACCAGGTCGTACTTGTGCATGGTGCTGAAAAAATCTACACTGTCTAATCCTCCAATACAATAAACTGAGTCATTGAGGAAGACTGTCCCATGATAGGCCCGGGGAATCTTATCAGCATTAGCAACACTGACCCAACAGTTCGCACGGTTGTCATACACCTCAATGCTGTTTGTGGGATTTCCATGGCTCCAGCCTCCAATGGCCATGAGGACAGCCCGGGGCACACGAGGGCGGGCCTGAGGAAGGGTAGATGGAGTCAGCCTCTGTGTTTGGTTCTCCAGCATAAAATTGATGCTCATCATCAGGAGTTCTATGCAGTGATGATTATCTTTGACCAACTCATTGGTCATTACATGTTCCATTAGATACTCATAGTTCATCAATGCCAGTCGAACCTAGAGAAAAGGAAAGAGCACAATTTTTGTATTTATTCATTCATTCATTGCTTATTTTATTATCAGTAGGTGAATTAGTGGAAGGGGTTTGTATTGTCTTTGAGTGTGAACTTTGTTATTAGCAAAGGTGGGTAGAGCAGTTTTACAGTAAGAGTAAAAAGTAGTCATCCAAAGAATGAACCGAATAAAAGTAAAAAAGGGTGAAAAACCTACTCGGGTAGTAACTGTTTGAATGTATAATGTCAGATTCATTTTCTAATTATCTACCCTTTTGATTCAGGCAAAACAAAAGGGTAGAAAATTATGAGCAAAACTAAATTTAGCTATAACTAGACAAACATAAAGCTATAACTAGACAAACATAACGCTACTACTAGACAAACATAAAGCTATAACTAGACAAACGTAAAGCTATAACTAGACAAACATAAAGCTATAACTAGATAGCATAGAGATGGGGGTAATTTGTTAAATTAGAGTTGTGTTATTTCAAAAATGAAAAGTATAGTGTAGTAAAACTACAATAAACATTATGAATAATTTGTAACTCATCACTACCCATCTCTGGTTATTAGAAATATCACTATACTTTTTCCCAAGCTTAAAAGAATATATATGTATTTAGTTATTTTTTTAAATACTTTTTGGTACTTTGTAACAAACGAATAGTAACATCTGTATTACCACTGTGAACTATCAACAAACAATTGTATTAGAAATGTAATACTAATTGCATGATGACTTACTTTGGGCAACAGCTGAGGAATATTCTTCTTTCTGCTATCAGGGGAAGAACTGATCCAGAGAAGTACGGCCTCAAACACAACCCTCTCCTCTTGGATGTGGAGGTGGTCATTTTCAATGATCTGGGACAGATTGGCCAAAGAGAGCTGCAGGAAGTCTGAACACTCCAGCACCTCCTCAAAGTGCCTCAAGATGTAGATGAAAACCTTTTGTCTCAGTTTAGGATAGTTTTTAGAAAGCCACCAGGTTTTGATGCAGGTTTGAGGGTTTAGTTTTTCTTCCAGTAGTTTACAACATTCCTGGGTAATGCCGCTCATACCATAGCGGTCAGCAGCAACAAACAGCTCAAAGATGTTGTCCTCTGCTACCGTGAGGACCGTAGTGTAGGCGTATTCGAGAAAAGTCCGTAGGATGTCAGCTGACAGGTCGGTGATGTTGACAACATTGCTGTCCGGGGTTGACCAGTCAGTGAACAATGCTCTGTAGAAAAACAAAAAGGCAGTAAGTTTAAATGGTCAAAAAAATGTAACATAATGAATTCAGTTTGTCTATAAAATCTATGTATTGATAATACAACCTTAGGATTGGAGATTGGACACAACTCAAATTCACTAAAACTGATCTGACCTATTTGACTGAAAACAATAAAACTATAAATATGGAATTTAATAATAAAATAATGACTTAAGAGCCACATTATTGCATCATAAACATGAAATTTAGTGAAAAGCACTAAAAATAAGAACAAGATAATTGAGTCTACTTGAGTCACAAAGTAATATGGCTTAACGTTAAAGACGGATCTCTCGATGTCTCACTTGTTTACACTTAAACTGTGGCATAGTTTTCTTAACTGTATCTGATGTTATTTTCCCAGTATGCACACACACCAACTGTAACTTACTTGAAGTATGTACTGCAGCTGCACAGAACCAGTTTGTGGACTTTGAAATGTGTGCCGTTCACTCGTAGCACAGTGTCACACAGGGTCTCCTCCTGACGCAGCTCCTCAAACACAGACATCTTGTTTTCCATCGTTTGTGTTGACTTTGGTTTAAGTGGTAACCATGGTTCTGCATTCAGAATAATTGTTTTGAATTGAAAATTCTAATACTAATAATCTAACTAAAGACATAATTTCAGGTTTCATTGAAAAACCACCATGCATCTAGAGATCACTCCAACTATTAATGAACTGACAAATAAACAATAAAACCAGGGGACGCTAAGCAACACACTGTTGTATACAAACAAGATATGTAAAGCGCTTTGGGTGTCTTGAAAAGCGCTATATAAATGGAATGTATTATTAAACAAAATCTATTACCTCAAAGTTAACGAGTTAGGGATTTCTATTCTCCTAAATCCTATTCTTTCTATGGGGTGAGACTGCAAGGTGGGCCTACTACTAACACACTTAGAAACATACTATAAAACAATCTATACCAGTGTTCATCAAACAATCCAATTAAATCCAAGGATCATAGAGAGAAAAAAATGCAGACCACCTAACCCCTGAGACTGATGCAAAAGGGTGGGCTTGTGTAGTGTCAGACAAAAGGCTACGGTCTCAATTGAGGCAAATTGGCCTAGTTTTCAAATTAGAAGTTCACTTATATGTGCTCATTAATTGCTCGGAGAGTCTGGAGAGTTGAGAAATAAAATCTGATTTCTTCGTGACTCTTCCCATGGACCACTTAGGGGCTGATGCGGACCACAGTTTGAGAAACACTGATTCAACACTTTCTATAAAGCCTCTGTCTACAATACATCAAAATTGCACAAACACTAATACTGTGTTATGCTGCATTCCTCGGAGCTCGGTGAATACACCACAACAGCATGCTAACAGATGCCGGGTTGACAGAAGTGAACGCTCATATCGAATTAAAACAAGTTTATTTAATATTATACAAGTTATATTTTATGTTCTTATATATTGTACAGCCATGTTGGGAATTCCCACATCAAGAGCTGTTAAAGTTGATATTTACAACTCGGAAATTCAAACCTAAAACGCACCATTGTGACATGCTCTAAAACAGGCTCATGTAGGGATAGTTGTTCATCCCCATTATCTTCTGTGTAAAGCACGGATATTAATGTAAGATATATAAAGACATTAGAGACCACTGAATAAATAATAAGTCACATTACTCATGAGAAGGATACCTGAGATCATATGATTTGATGATGCAAGAACAGTTTGGTTCAACAGTCTCTTCACAAGTGCAAAATCTTACTAATGGCTTTTATTTCTCAAGTTCTGAGGTCCTTATATAAATAGATAGATCACTGAAATCTCTTGAGAAAGTCCTGGTAGGTTTGTCTATGAGCAGATGCAGCAGGGACAAAATGGCCACCAGGATGTGTCAGTATTTGAGGGTCTTTGAAGGCTGGCAGCAGGTCTTTGCTCATGTGATCTGGGATGACACGGTCCTCTAGGCCAAACACATGTAGCGATGGAATCTGGAGGGTCGTCTTATAAAACCGCTCATGCTCTGTACACGCGCTGCGGAAACCAGCGACTAAGATGGCAAACCGAAAATTTAACTCTGGTTCTAGGTTTTGCTCTTGTAGCGAGCAGAGCATTGCCACAAAAGCAGCTCCCTGACTGAAGCCGAGGATGCCGTCGAATGGTCCCTGCTCCTTCACGGTCTCTCTCACGGCGCTCACACTCTGATCTATGCCCAGGCTCTGCTCACACGGCTGCTGAGCGCTGAAACTACGGGCCTCAACATCAGAAAACCACCAGCCGCGAGAGTCCTCCTCTCCTCCAGGGCCAGAGCTGTTCTCTTTCTCTGGGGAGAAAAGAGGGATTACATATCGTTATCAGTCGATAATTACAGGGTTGACATAGAATGGTATCGGCCTAAACAGATGGTCAAAGTTAACCTGTTTGGCAAAAAGTTTCACTTCTATATGAAAGTTTCGGATGAAAAGCCAGTTTGAAATGTCTCATTTTATTCATTACATTATGTTACCCGCCCTAAAAATATCACATTATTTTGTAATTTGGCTTATACTGTAGGATTATTTACTGTACTTTCTGTTTACCCAAATTATAGCAAATTAGTTTTTTAAAAAATGCATACAGAAACGTTATTAAGATAATGATATATACTCAGGTTACTATAGACAAAAAAATAAGTTCAACACATACACAATTTCTTTTTAGATCACTCGCTTTGCATTTGGTTTTTGAGACCCTTCTATGTCTCCATCAACCTGCAGTAGGCCTACTCAAGATAAAACTCCTACCAAACTTCTAACAAACGTCTATTTCTCTATTGCGGGATTAGACAATGAGTTGAGAATGAATTTTCACACTAAAGTTCCTGAGACTTGAGCAAATTGTGATGTATTATAGTGCATACAGGCACCCGTAGTAAAAGTGCTATTACGCATGTACGTGAGATGAGCGGGAGTTGTTGTTGGCTGCCTGTAAGCAAAACATGTAACGTGCTTTGAACCTGCTACTGATTAGCATTAAAGCTTGTTCTAAAAATGATCAGTCGTCAAGCCTCCTGAGTCCTGAACATAACACAAATCATCAAAATCATTGTCAAATGTGTAAATGACGCAGAGCCCCACTGACCGTCGCGGTTGGGTGTCTGCACAGTGTGCGGTGCGCTCATGAACACCAGCTCCACGCTCTTCTTCAGCAGTTTCCGCAGAGCTCCGGTTTTCTCTCGGAAAGAGCCGCCGTTCTGTCGGTAACCGTGAATACACAGGACCCGCAAGGGAGCCATGACTAGCCTAGCCACTGTGTTGACGTTATAAGCGCAGTTCAATCAGCTGTGTGAACTTGAGAAACAGCCATGAACCACGGAAGCAACCAGTACTTGGCTTCACTTTTTCACCCGGAAGAATTAAGCCACTTCCGTTCTGTTTCAGTGTTTCAAAATAATATTTGGAGTTGAAACAAAAAACTTATCTACATTACTAATCATTTCATTGGACATTTGTGTAGGTTATTTTGTGTGTATTTTACATTTTATCTTATTTTTTGTTTTATAAGTTGGGCTACTCTATTATACAGCCACTGAAGCCTTTGAGGGGAATTGCTGCTCTCTTGTGGTTGCATATAGCTGCAGAACCCTACAATCATGCATTGAACTAACTTGTAAATATAAGGAACGTGTTAAACAAAAACGTGGTCTCAAATTTGCCTTTAATGCATTTACAGCCACTTTTAACCATAGCATGTAGGCTTAGGCATATTGTAGTCTTGTGGTCTTACATTTTCGCGTTAGCTGGGGATGCCATAATCTTTGTTTACATAATCATTATCTTACAAGTCAAACTGAGTCAAACATAAAACAACTACCTACAATCAGTAAAAATGTCATTGTTTATCCAAAGTTACTTGATCCTATAACCTTTCATCAAAGAGTTGATATGAAACAGGTGGTAAAGGGGGAAGCATGTGAAATAAGCCTCACATCTCAAAAGAGTTCATCAGGGATGTGATCAAAGGTTTGGGTTGTCCTGCTGAACAATTGTAGATTTCAAAGCAGACGGTGGCCTGCATGGATCATATATTTGAATAAAAATTAATTACCCACATGCTGGTAGCATTTTGAGAAACAGTGGTTCCCAACAATAACTCTCCCGTGCTGGTGTTGTGGCTGTGCAGTGGCCACAACCCAGCCTTTTTGATGATGACTGTGATTGTAGAGGGCTTTCCAAATGAATTTACCACAACAGGATATTCAATATATAAATGACTACATGAATGACTTCTATCCAACCCTTTAGTTTATTTTGCTACATTATTGCACAATCTGAATCACAATGATGTAAGTAATCACGCTGACAGAAGACCTAATGTAACTCCTCACCTGTCAAATGTATTATCTAAAGAGAGCCTTAAATTAAGCTCTTTAGAGTCCAGTCTGCTGGTTTACAATTATTTTGACCATCAAAAGAAGTATTATTTTTATTATTATTATTATTACATACTTCATGTTGTCTTCTATTGATCAACCATACAGTACTGTTAATCCATCTGATCTTTTTACTAAGGCATTTACCAGGAAACCACATATTAGTACCACAATACCAGACGGTCTCTAAATGCCTCTGCTGTCCCATATGGGCTCCACTAACAAACAGACACGGTAGTTTTCTTTGAGATGACGTTGTTGAGGTTTTGCAGAGGCTCCATCAATTAGGTTTGGTGAAAGTCCCTTGTTTCTGAGAAGTGATAGCCTCGCAGTGACACACATGCTAATTAGGGAGAGCGAAAAATACACACAGCCCCGAGGGACAAGGCTCTAGTGTTCAACCAGGAGAGGAAGCAGAGGGACCCGAGTTTCAAAAGCAAAATAATCAATTATGGATTCATCCACATCCACCCATTACCAGATGCTGTACACACTACTTTTAATTTGTTTGTTGATTATTTGATTTTGGTTGAAAAAGTATGGTTCAGATTTTGAACAAGGAAGAAATTGTTAGTTTTTGGTGTGGATCTGGAAAACTGTTTGGATTTTTTTAAATTCCATACTGTCATGAGAGTTTATATGGACTGAAAGGAACCATTTTTAGCCTTAACTTTTGGATGTTGACATTGTTCCAAAAGTTAAGGAGCATTTACCCCAACACTACAATATGTGTTCATGACAGTCCAGGTCTGAGTAATTTTGAGATTATTGAGAAGAGCATATAACAGACTAAACAGATGTCCAGATGCATGTCTTTTCAAAGTAACATTTCCCCCTTTTCTGTATCATATGATTACCAAGTCAAAGGAAGAATGCAAAAATGTATTGACCTTTTTTACAGTTCACTCCATTGTATTAATTATTCAAACACATTAGCACAAGATACACTATATAGGTCTACTGCTAGTGCCATAATCAACATAATATTACGATGTACATAAGTATGATATTATCAGTATACCACAAGGTCATTATAGCATTTCAGGTTTAAGTTCAACTCTTGAAACAGAGGCCAAGTAATATTGTGAATACATAATGCCAGACAGCAGCCCATTGTCTTAATTACTGATTTAATTACATAGCTCTATATGGTTAATTATACCAATCCAGCATTTTCGGTCCTGATCCCAATATCTGGGCTTTGTGGATCGACCGATACTTGAAATCCACCAATACTGATACATAAACTAAAGGCATGGACATTTCTTTCCTAACTTAATATATCCTAAATAAACCTAAAATATAATATAACTAAGACCAGACGACCCTCAAAATGTCTAATGTGGTCATTTGTAATATAATGTAATTTGCCACATTATTCATCTGCTCAACGTTAGGTTAAAGTCTCATAAATAATATCGGCTCCAGTATCTGCCTCCAGCTAAAGGACCTGGATCGGTATAGATATCCGATCCAGTATTGGTAAAATTATATACATGGGTTCTGTGTGTATTGATACATATTTCTTTAAACAGAAATAAACTAAACACATCTATCGCATTAACCACAAGAAAGTGAACAACAGAATAGGCAGATATAGCTGTAAGTAATTTAAAATTCATCATGTCTGTTTGCATTTCTGTAACATCTGTAAAACTGCTTTTGGCAAAAGAAGCAGTTTTGTATTTTATTTGTTTAAAAGTTGCTAATTTACTGGGCACATTATTAGGAAGACCATGTATCTTCTGCTGCTGTAGCTTACATGGTTTCTGTTTTTTTATTAGTTAATTGTGCTAATGTTGCTGACGGCCACAAAAAAATAAAAAATAAAAAATTGCCCACAGAACTGTAGCTCACTGGATTTTGTATCTCTTTTAATGCACTTTCTCCATTCTGATTGGATGACTAATGCATTTTTGCTTTGATACCTTATGATTGGCTGATTAGCTATTTGCCTTAAGCTGTTGAA
>JAVQKC010001608.1:0-16549 GCA_036025475.1 Philypnodon macrostomus
ATTTTCAGTTGTTTGACTCTTTTTTGTTAAGTACATATTTCCACATGTGTTAATTCATAGTTTTGATGCCTTCAGTGTGAATCTACAATGTCAATAGTCATGAAAAGAAAGGAAACTGATTGAATGAGAAGTGTCCAAACTTTTGGTCTGTACTGTGTATATATACCATATTTTAAGCCAAATACACAGTTTGGTTTTGGTGATGGGTTTTTGTATTATTAACAGATGAAGCTAAAAAAAAAACTATGGTGTCCAATAATAATTGATGTTATTTCCTCTTTGTTTTCTGCTAGCCCTCAATGTTGATTCCTTACTTTTTTATATTGACCATTTGAAAAATTACAAAGCATTGTACAATTTAATTTCTTTTATAATTTAAATGAATGTAAATAATCTATATCTAATCTATTTCTTATGTCCCTTAGTGTGGCACATTAGAGACACTTTTAATGTTATAGTTTTACCCACGAGTGGTTTTGTAAATTTCCTGAGCTGCACATGAACATGAATAATTGGACTTAAATAATCTCTCTCAACAAATCACTGTAGTTTCTGTGTGACCATTTTCATTTTTGTATTGCTTTCCAAAGTTTTATTTTGAGCTGTTTCAGCTGTTTTATGTATTTGTCATACATAACTGATGTTAATCCACTGTATATAATGTATTTCTTAAAAGCTTTTCTGACAACTAATATTTTTTTCTACAGTGGACAACCAGCACATGCTCCACTACATACGAGATAAGACGGCAGTCCCCTATTTCAGCAACCTGGTCTGGTTCATCGGGAGCCATGTGATCGAACTGGACAAATGTGTGCAGACCGACGAAGAGTGAGTGTCATCCTTTCGTTTAAACGTTCATTCTCTCTGTCACCTCTAGAGGCCAGTCTTACATCTTGTTAGTATGTAACTCTAGTCCCTCATTGGTAAGATATTCTTGGTAAACAGCAGAAATAACAGACTAATATTAAATTAATATTAACTTGGAAGTTCTCACAATGTTCTTCAACTTTCCTATTTTTACTTTCACAGACATAAAAACAGAGGGAAGCTGAGCGACCTAGTGGCAGAGCACCTAGACCACCTCCACTACCTGAACGACATCCTCATCATCAACTGTGAATTCCTCAATGATGTCCTCACTGATCACCTGCTCAATCGCCTCTTCCTACCGCTCTATGTCTACTCTCTGATCAACCCAGAAATAGTATGCATCTGTAAATCTTACAGAACATGATGTTACAATAAGAAATATGTTGAATGTAAAGTTTTGTTATCTATATTTCTACGTTTTAGTCTGAAGAACGAAAGATCAACCCTCAAGTCTCCCTCTATCTGCTGTCTCAAGTGAGTACCAAGTCAAATCATTACAAATACTACAATTAGGATTTAACTTGTAAATAAATGTGATTTTGTTATGTATTTCAGGTGTTTTTGATCATCCACTACCAGCCACTTGTCAACTCATTAGCTGATGTTATTCTTCATGGGGATCTGTCTGTCTTCACCTTACAGACTGACATACAAAGTGCACACAGGCATACGGTGAGAGCAACACATCAGTAAAGTGGCTGGGTTATAATGATTAGAAAACTACATTTGATACAGTGCATAATTGTACACATAGACACTGATCATATACAAATACATGTAAGCAGTTGAGACAGAAAGCTATCATTGTTGTGATTTTTTTTATTTTTTTATTCTCCCCTTCTGTGGCGTTATTTCCCTAAACCTCCCCCTCTCTCCCCACCACTTCCCCTCATATCTCATTTTAGACTTCTCTCCACCTCTTTACTTTTCTCTCGTGGTACAGAGTGACTTTGATGTCTTTGCCCTCTCCTCAGTGACTTGACCATCTGTTAACACGTGGTGTTGAGATAGTGAGCGTTTCTCAGAACCACTGCGGTTATTCTCTGTGCCTGTGTGTTCGTGCATGCTAGACTTGTGGCTTCAGTAAGAAGCAGCCCACCTTTTCAGTGAACATGGATAGAGGTGTAATGTACTCGCAATATTGGTCTACCACAACATGGGTCTATCAGACATAAGCTGTACTCGCATGACGTGTACATGTATACTGTGTAAATGTGTACTTACAGTGGTCGTGTAAAATTTCAAAACATTTTTGAATGAAAAAAGTAATATTTTACCTATATAATGCCTCTATTAGTTTTGTTTTACCTGCATAGATTTAAATATGGGGCAGATGAGGGTAGGGCTTCAATAGGGTTTCAATACAGGGGGTCGAATGGTACTTCCTGTTTGTTTTTGATGTGGCAGGAAATGATCTCACATGACAGTACCCTGACAGGGCAGCTCACCTAACCCAGATCATTTTCCTGGAAGAAGTTTTTTTTTTCCCTCTGATTTCTGCAGCATGTGTTGGTGCCATTGCACCAGTTTGATACTGTACCTACTGTTGAACACTTGCATGTGTGAAACTCACCTTTATTGTAACACTTTGCATTAGTACCTTTTTATCCACAGATAGTTTTGATGTGCACAGATGTGTGTGTTGTTCTCTGACCTCCATTAGTTTCTCAGCATCAGAGTGTGAGTGGTTTACCAGAACACAGGTGCAACACACGCTCACTATAGTGTGGTTTAACACTGACAGGCTCAAGTCAACTTCTCTTTAGGCATATTCTACTCACATCTCTCTACCCTTACGCTTGTCATATCCTAATTATTAGATATGAGGGGATACATGCATAATATGTTTTGTGTAATGAAGTTTTGTTCTAAGATTGTAAAGAAATTGTAAAAGATGAACCAAATGGCAGCAGTGTCCTGATAACAATGCACACTACATTCAAAATCTACATTTAATTGTATCTTTATTGTTTCATTTTAATAAACCATGCACTAACAACATACACAATGCCGGAATACTTATACAACAGACTGTTCATTGCACATTGTAATTCACTCTGTGTCCCCTCTGATTCTCTCACCAGGCCAGTGCAGGAGGGGTTCGTCGTTTCACCAAACCTCCGGAGTCACTGGAGCGCTCTCTCGAAATGTCTCGCCATCGCGGTCGTAAAAAGACACAAAAGAGACCTAACTACAAGAACCTGGGCGAGGATGAGGATGAAGAGCGAGCTGGGTTAGGTGTTGGTGAGGTGGAGGATGGCTGGGAGGACAGCAGAGAGGGGGTCCGGGAGAAGGGCAAAGGTACAGAGGGAGTAACAAGTGGGAGCTCTAAGGGCAACAGAGCCAGTGGGGAGACAGCCGAAGGTGAGTGCAGCTCATCAGGGAACTGTGTCTTTACCCCCATATATCAAACCCCACCATTCACCCTTAAGACCCCAGCTCCTAAAGCTTTAAATGACACAGAATTTCACATACGTTTTAGTGTTATATATACTACCTCAGCCAAAGTGTGTACCCCTGTTTGTGTTCATTCACACTTATTTTGTTGAATACAGTCACGTGGTTGTTCTCACATGGTGCAAACCTGTGCTGCTCACCTCCCGTCTGTCTCTCACTCTGGCTCAGTGTGCATGTGTGTTTTTAAAAATCACTATCACTTCATATGCATGAAACGACTCCTTTCTAGATTATGATTAAAAGAAAAAAAAAGTGATTTACCTTGTATTTGGTCTGATTAAGTATCTTAGAGGAATCGTTTCAGAAACCGTCCTCATTGGTGACTTCTCATCTGTATAATGTGTGTATATATATTTTTTTACTATTTAGTATATTTAAATAGCTGCACAAAATGTTGTTTTGATATGCACAGAAATTGAGATGGTGGTAATGGACAAGTCCAAAGTGTCTGAACTAACTGAACAGAATATCACTGATGAGGAGAAGACTGCAGCAGCGACCTGCCTGCACACACACAGGTAATACAATCAACAATGTACTTTAAACATCTGAAAGTAACATCTTTATAAGTATTTAGTGATGACAGTGTATGACCACTCGTCTATTTCTACAGACCTTTTTTAGATATGGTTTATATTGCCCTTGACTGCACCAGTGATGACTATCAGGCCTTGTTCGTTCTGTGCCTGCTGTTTGCTATCTCCCACAGTAAAGGTCAGTCCTAAAAACATGAATCGAATGTGTTGCTACACTGAATTACCTGCGTCAGTAATGATGGCTAATATGTAAATGTTTTAGCTTTATCACAACTCTTGTCACTAATATGTTTTGCCTACATTCTCTAGGTTCATACCATTAAAAAGGACAGTATCTACATTGTGTATTGTATTACTTGGTCTTGTTGCAGGTATAAACCGGGATCTTCTGGAGCGACTACAGCTGCCGGTCCCTGATCAGGAGAGGAGCTCCTATAGTGTGGTTCTTGTCGAGAGACTCATCAGGATTATGAGTCAATCAGCACAACCAGGTCATATGCACTTTTTCACCGTAGTCTTGGCACAACTGTTTACTGTACAACAATGCAACATGCTAATAGTGTTTATACGTATACTTGTGTTCACAGATGGCAGAGTCCGTCTTGCTACTCTGGAACTAAGCTGCCTTTTATTAAAGCAGTCAGTGTTGTCTGGAAACAGCTGTATAATAAAAGATGTTCATCTTGCATGTCTAGAGGTAAGACAAACAGAGCAAATATAGACTTCTGAAAACAAACTCATCATTTTACATATTTCTTTGTTTTTAATGAATAATTGCTAAATGTCTAGTCTCGGGTAGCTCTTTTGGGGTTTTCCCTCTGCCAGAGAAACATGTATAATATTCAAACAACTTATTTTATCTTAGGGTGCAAGAGAAGAAAGTCTGCACTTGCTGCGTACATTTTACAAGGTGAGTCCTAGATAATCACACTCACTTACAACACAGAACCAAAGCGTATGCTTGGCACAGCACACCATAAACAGTGAAGTTCTTTTGTTAGCTAGGAGGTGAATTAATGTCCTTTTTATTTTATTGCTGTAGGGTGAAGAAATATTCCTGGACATGTTTGAGGATGAGTACAGGAGCATGACAGTTAGTTGACATGGATTCCTTCCTTTGAAAGAATAGACAGTACTATGAGCACATCAATACATTGTATGTTGTGTATTGCAGAGTAAACCACTGAATGTTGAGTATCTAATGATGGATGCTTCAATTCTGCTGCCACCCACTGGAACACCTCTGACTGGTATTGATTTTGTGAAGAGACTGCCCTGTGGTGATGTGGAGAAAACAAGAAGAGTAGGTTCTCTTTTACCCTAATGCATAACTTATAAGTTCAGTTTGTTTGTGTTTTACTTCTAGGGCACCAAAGTCTCAACTTAAACAGCATAAATAACTGTGTGCGCTCCTTTTCTCACACAGGCAATCCGTGTGTTTTTTATGTTGCGGTCCTTGTCACTTCACCTTCAGGAGGAACCAGAGACACAGTTGCCTCTAACCAGACCAGAAGACCTTATAAAGACAGATGACGTCTTAGATCTGAGTAAGATACACAGGCAGTGTTCAGTGAACTGTGACTCAAAAAACTACAGCAGTATCAACACTACTCGTTTTAGTCAGAAATGGTATTCTCCTCCACCAGAGGATGTTATCTGTTTGAGATAGCATTTCTGTGGAACAAAGGAAGGCCAATATGTATTTGTGTGTGTCTTGTAATGAGGCCCTTCAGTTCAAATGATTTAATTTAATAGAAATATTATAGAAATAGGACAGATTAACTTGTGCTTGAGATTCAATCAGTTAATGATCCTAACTGCTGTCATTCTAGATAACAGTGACCTGATAGCCTGTATGGTTGTCAGTAAAGATGGGGTCCAAGCCCAGAGGTTTCTTGCTGTGGACGTCTATCAGATGAGTCTTGTGGAACCAGAAACTAAGCGCCTCGGCTGGGGTGTGGTCAAATTTGCAGGTCTTTTGCAAGTAAGGAAAAAAAATTCTGTTTCTTAAAATTTTTTGTTCTACTAAATTTATGGCTGTGGGCAAGAATATTTTCCCTTTTATCTCCACTTGTTTCCCAACAGGACATGCAAGTATCTGGTGTTGAGGATGACAGTAGAGCATTAAACATAGTAATACATAAGCCCAGCTCTAACCCCCACGCCAAGCCTTTGCCAATTCTGCAAGCAAACTTCATATTTGCTGACCACATTCGCTGCATCATAGCCAAACAGAGGCTTGCCAAGGGGCGCATCCAGGCACGCCGCATGAAGATGCAAAGAATTGCAGGTGAGGTTTGCTTTGTGGTCGTTGGCACTGCATTCGTATTATATTTGACTCAGATTGTGTGTGTGTATGCAGCTCTTTTAGACTTCCCCGTGCAGCCCAGTGCAACAGAGGTGTTGGGCTTTGGTCAGACAGTGAATGCTTCACCGAGTGGCCTGCCTTTCCGCTTCTATGAGCAGTCGAGACGAGCCCCCAATGACCCTTCAGCAAACAGATCAGTATTTGCCTCTGTGGACAAAGTACCAGGTGACACTCTCCTCTTATTTAAACAACTTAGGGCCAGATTTACTGCCTCAGAGGGCTTCAAAGAAAGAGATGTGTGTAAACTATAAACAAGACCATTGGAATCAATAAGCAAAGTTAATAGACAACCAATAGACACACAAACTAAAGGACTGTCCTTACCCCTAAATTACACAGAATCTGTTGCATCTTCAGCACGTCTCCAGCCCGAACCAGAGTTGTGATCAAAACCAATGCCTTGGTCCCTTGCTAACTCAAGCACAACTTGGAGCAGTGTGTGTGGGACAGTCACACATCAACAGTCACCCGGCTGCACTTTGTGTTTTTTCTTTTGTAATAATGTGTTTCCCCGAGAGCTGTTAAAATAGAAACTGTAGCAAAATCTCACAAAGACTCGAGGCGATCATAATGTTTTTTACCTGGACTATCATCCTGTGTTTTAATTTGCTCGATATTTCAGTTCAACCTTTCATTCATGCCTCTGCATCATTTGTCAAAAATAGACTCCTCACTGCTATTTACCACAGAGATGCAGATGTGCTGCAGACCTGACAGAGCTGGTGTCACGTTGTCTTTTATGGAGTTCTATTTGTTACGGCAGGCATAGGGGTGACGTGACGGAGACGTGATGTTTCAGTGTAAATTAGGGGTTAGACCCTCAATCACGGTCAGGAAAAACTGAAACAAAAACATTTCTGAGAAAAAGAGAAACCTTAGAGAGAACCACATGATAGAGGGATCCACTCCCAGGACGGACAGGCTCTAGATGTGTCCAGGACTGATGGATGAGGTCCTTGTGCTGAGAGAGATGTGTGTGTGTATGGATGCAGCAGGTTTAGTGGTACATCCAAGTAAATGAGGAGATAGAGCAGAGGGGGCATCCACATGAATGAGGAGATAGAAACGTGAGTGCAAATTGAGTAATTCACGCAGAAATTGGAGCAAACCTGCAATTTTTGCTCCTGGGGCTCAATGAATATGATATAAGGATTGAGTGTTCTCTGACTTATCAAGACATCAGCGGCAAAAACTGCATCTTAAGAATAGTCTGAGCCAGATATAGATGCAATGTTTTGCAGAGGAAAAACCACTGTGTTTTTAATAAAGATGGGGGCAAAGATAATATCATGAAAATCTTTATAATGGCTCTTGTATAATCTTACAACAGTAACGTATTGATTTGACCATAAATAGAAGCTCTTTACCTGCTCGATCCTATTCCTTTGAACTGCAGCCTTTCCATTGGCTGTCCATTTAAAACGGGCTAAAATCCTCATATGAAGAACAAGAATGAGTTGCTCGGCCTTTACGGGATATGCATCAGTGGCCTCAGGTTGTGTGCATTGTGTCATTTAAATAGTATTGTTTACACAGTCCTTAAAGTAAATCATGCACCACTCCCACAAATGACACACAATATTGTTTTAACTGCGAATTTGTGCCTCTCTTAGTTTATCTGGCCCTTAGTGTATATAACATTTCAAGAAATAATAAACACACAATTATGAGAATGTAGAGATCTCAATGCAGACAAGTAACAATTTTGAGAACTGAAAAGAGATTAGGTAAAAAAAAAAGTATCTTTTTTTAATCCTCTGACCTTTAAACCAACACTTGAACTTGATACTGCCTCTAAAGGAAATGTCTTTATGATATGATCTTGAAACTTGGTAAATAGTGTTGATAGTGCAGCTAAAGCTTTTCTGTAGAAACAAAACTTACAGAGAATCTGATTACAGATGGTGTTAATGATGACGCTAAAGATGTGTTTTAACACAGGCTTTGCAGTGGCCCACTGTGTGTCCCAGCACAGCCCATCCCCCCTGTCGTCCCCCTCGCCCCCCTCCAGCGGCAGTGGGAGCACGGGACGGTGTGACTCTGTTACAGCCAGCACTACATCAGCCCAGAGCCCCACAGGCAAGAGCTTTAATGTAGAATACAAACATGTAGTGAGTGGTTAGAAGCTGTGGTGAGGCTTGCACCAGATGTCAACACCCCTATAGAGAGTGAGGTGTTGATATATGTGATTCATATAGAGTATGTAATGTTGTTTTGTAGTGAAGAAAGGCGAACCAAAACCACAATTTTGCTCTTGACATCAGCACCTGACATCAATGTAGTTAACATAAACAGCACATAGATGTTTGATGCTTTGACTCAACACGACATTCCTGCTTAACTAGCTCTCAGTATACAGAACAAGCAGAATAGCATTCCTATACATATATATATGTTGTATAGTGCCATGAAATGTAACAGCACTCATTACAATATTAGTTTTGCTGCTGCTGCATTACTTTGAAGTTTAGGTGATGTTGACACACTCACATCTCTGTTTTGTAGATGAAAGTGTTTTACTGGAGTGCTCCGGTGCAGAGACAGAGGGGGTGGCCCACTGTCCCATGTTGGCTCCCAGTCTGACCCCAGCGTCCCAGCCCAGCATCTCTCTGCTCACAGACAATGGCACCGAGAGCCTGAGTGTAGAGTCACTCACACTACTGCCCCCTGCTGACTCCCCACACCTACACCCCTGCACCAGCCATATCCCAAAACAAGGACCGGCCACCATCACTGAGGAGGAAGGTGAGGATGAGGAGGGAGTGAAGGATCTGGGACAAAGGACAGACGAGGAAGATGAGACCGAGACAGATGCTACAGTTAAAGAGGACACCACAACAATAGACTTATTGACACCCACTGAGGACCCTCCTGAAGACAACACTGACAAACAGGAGCTACTTAGATCTGAAACACCAGACTCTCCTGAGCTGGATTAAACACATACGTCAGCTCTTTATGTTGATACATAAAAAAGAAAAACTCCTTTGACTCTTACAACAGAAGGCCTGGTCAAACATAAAGAAGCACATTGGAGGTTTTATTTACTCAAATGTATTCTGCCAAGTGTATGCAAGTCTTAGCACATGTGTCAAGGCGCACAACCAGCAATGTTTTGATTCATTCTCCTCAAGTGATTGTCTTTGCTTCAACACACAGCCTGAGCCTTGTATCACATGTTGTTGTGTGAGTGTGTGTGTGGGGGGGGCTGTTTCACTTTTTAATGGCATTGTTCTTTTTATGTCCTTGATTTATCATGAGATATCATATAAAGGTGTTTGCCCCAAACCACTTGACCTTACCCAGTGCATGTTACACCAGCCACAGTCACTGACAGCTGTGTGTTCAGATTTACATTTCATCTAATGTATATAATATAGTTGAACCCTCTAAAAGCAGGTCACACTCTATATTAGGGCTGCACAGCCGTATATGCTATCATGACATATTGAGTGCAATATTCTACATCTACAAGCTGCATCTTTATAAAATGGCACAACATCCCATTTAATGTCAAACAGAAATGTAATTGTACACAGATGCACAGATTCATCCTTCATTTCTGTACGTGAACATGAACAATGTAGTTCTATACTTTCAGTTGCATTTTGCAATTTTACTATCTGTGGCTTTGGTCACACAAGGCTAACAGTCCTTGAATGTACATTCACTGCTCTTCAGGCTGTCCACTTACAGTTCTAGGTACAGTCGCTGTGTTAGTTGTATTCATGGAAATTATTATACACAGATTGTACAGAAAATAAGCCATGATTAGTTCTAGTTATTTCTGTTGAAATGAGAACATCTGGACTTCTGGGAATGTAGTTTCATTGAGTCATGACAAAGCAGAGTGTTGGATATCACTAATGAACTAGATAAAGCTTTTTTTCTGCAATAAATGTGGGTGGAGATCCATGAGATGAGAGATGAATGTAATACAAGTAAACTCCCCTCAATTAGAATGTGCACTCTACTGTATAGTTCTAGTTCAGAAAAGCACACAGTGTTTTTGTTCGACCTTTTTAGAACATTCAGTGACTCAAACCTTTCCTTCCCATTGTGCTTTCCTTTCTGTGCCATTATTGTACAGCTAAAGTCTTAATGATAGATGGGTTATTTCTAATACTGTACAGTCATCGACTTTATATACAAGAAATTCAGAGCAATACTCTCTTTTAGAGTCTTTCTCTTTTGTGTGTATATATAATATTTCCATATTGCTGATGTAAATAGCCGCAGAATGGTAGTGGGGCTCACTGAGTTTCAAAGGCTTGGCATGGTACCATTAGAGACCTCCCAGTATTAGTCTCTGATTGTAGTGTGTGTTTGTATGCTCTGTAAATGCTTTTAAATGTAATATGAACAGAGATTATGAACAGAAACAAATTAAACAAAGAACTGCAATAAATTATTCTACTAAACAACCACTATAACAGCAGTCCAGTTATTGTGACACGCATTTAACCCGAACACTATGTGATTCTAGTGTTTGTTGGCTTGACACGTTCCACCTTTGCAGTGTCTCTGTGGCCGGGTCTTGTGGTTTAAATGTGTTGCTTTTATCGCGGTTCCTCTCTTCAGGGAAGTCTTGGTGCATGTGCGTAAACACTGAATTAGTTCCCGGTAGTGCCTCTATAGCTCACATGCACAAGAGGCTGTCATGTAAAGTTTGATGAAAATCTCTTATGTTGTTAGACCAAAAAAAATGAAAGCCGCAAGATAACTGGACTTTGCCACCCCTTGCAACCACCGAGGGCATGCAACCACCGAGGGCATGCAACCACCGAGGGCATGCAGCCGCTGAGCATCATCTGACTGACTTTTAGTAAAAGCCATTTTTAAAGATAGCATTTACATTGATACATTATTACGTTCAGCTCATCATTGCGCATAGATGTTCCATTGGGTCCAAGTCTGTAATAGTTACGCAAGTTTTTATATTCACAGATCAAAGAAGACGTATAAAAAAAGCTTTTTATAACTTTTGATCACAGCGATGTCTAGATGAGACTGACCGAGTTTGGAGTCTGTCAGATGAAAACCCTAGGACTAGTCCACCAAAATACAAAGACTACATTATTGCCTCCCCAACTTTGAACCAATATGGCCGACTTCCTGTTGGGTTTAGGGCGGAGCCATAATGAAATTTTATGCTTGACTTGACAAGACCTATGTTTGTGCCGAGCATAATTTTTCTACGATTAAAAAAAAATTGTGGTTGGCTCCCATAGGCCCCATGTATTTTGATTTTCATGGGGCCGCCACTGAGCCATTTTTTTTAAATTTATTTTCTTTCTGGAACTTCAATTTCATTCATTTCTCGCCATCCCTGATTTGTGAGCCTTGTTGAGCATGTTTAGGGCCTCAAATTGGCTCCCAAAGAGGCGGTAAATTTTAAATAAAACGTTTTCAAGATGGCCCTGTGTCAGCTTTGGTAACCCTTATCAGCAGATGGAGTGCTGCCAAAGGTGTGACATTGTTACTTTGTGAGCTTTCACTTTGTATTTGACTATTCTACTAAATTAAATGAATCTATGTTTTAGCGTCAGTGTTTTTCTAGTAAATTGTAATATGTACAGTAGAAAAAAAACAGACTGACCCCTTGTTTTACCAGAATCACTTTTATGTGAAGAGACAAGGGGAAGTAATATTAGCATCACCATTAATATCACTGATCCACACCACCTACATTTTCTTAATATAAAACATCCCCTTTGGGTTTCATTCAGCTGTGAGAATACCCTGCCTAAAACCATTTGACTTAACTCCCCTGGCCTGGAAACATCAGAGTTTGTGGGATACCATTTTGACCAATAGTAGTAGAGTATTTGAATGGTGTGGTAGCCCAAACAAAGTCTGATTTGAGCAGAACAATTTCTTACAGAATATAATCTGTGTTTCACTTTACCTGTAAGTGGCCATGTTGTTATGCCTGAAAGGCTATTGCCAAAACTAGTTTTTTTAGTTCTGGTTATAGTTTGGCATGAGGAAGAGGTTTGCCAAACTACAGATGCTGATTAGTATGAGCTAATGTTAAAATCATGTTTCTGTGTCTCAGTTCTTGGTTGAGGGAGCACATATATGAAATGTTTTTTATGTGGATGTAGATAAAACTGCTACAGCCTATATTTGCGTCTTTTAATGTTCCATAACTGGTTTAGGTTAAACGTATAGACAAGAACCATGACTAGAAATAAGAGGAACATTTGGGATTGTGTGTGTTTGGCAGACACTACACTGAGTCATGAAGCATAGCATAGCACTGTTGCCCCACCCATAACAGAAACATACAGTATGGTTAAAGAGCAATGGTAGTGATTAGATGATTGATTTACCACGAAACTGCTGTTTGAAAGGCTTTGTATGCTGTGACATACTGTACATAGTAGAGATGTCATTTATAAGATCATAGACAAATTATTATTAGATTATTATTATTATTATTATTATTATTATTATTATTAGAATACAGACGTACTCTGACCTTAATCTAACTTGTCACTGTCTAACCACTAACCCAACAAAAATGTTCCAACTTCCTCTGAGGAAATTTCAATGTCAGTGTGTCCTCTTCATTTTACTACTACTCACACCCGCACTTCACTTTGTATATCACCTCTGCCTGTTTCTGGTAAAAGGCCATTGACTAGCACGGTAACCCCACCCACCAGTGTCTGCAGGCTCCACAGATGAATCATTGTGGTGTTGATACAGTATGTTACACACCTCCTGTCTGCACTATATTCATGCCCCCTTCTCACCATATCATTCACTCTGAATGACACCAATAAGGAAAATGTAAATATATTTTATTGTTTTAACAAGTAAATAAAATATCAAAATATAACTCATTTTTGTATTAGTTGTAATATTGAAATTCTGCTCAGCAGAAAAAAAGGCAAGAGACAAAACGCCTCTTTACAGTACAAACAGACACTATGTATCTAATACAATCTTCATCTCTACGCTGCAAAAAAGCAGTGGTATTTGAGTCAAAGATGTCCACATTCATGGGCAAAGGAAACATCCACATTGGAGTTTTGCATTTGACTACAATGGTTCTGCTGCCTGTTTTTTAAGCGTACCCTCCACCAGGCCTGGATTAATTTAAGAGTCTCATGTGACCTGTGCCTCTCCAGTAGACATACATGGATGAGAAATGAGGCTACAGGCAGCAGAGCCGCTAAGCCCAATGCTGCTTGTACTTTCACTCTATTGTCTCTGTACCTCTGTGGTAATGCAGTAGCAACAAACATATTCTTCAAATAAAAAACATTGTTTTTCCAAAGGCAAGGGGACGTCAGATGTGTAAAAATACTATTCACTGAACTGTTCAGTTTATTCCAGTAATGTTCTTGAAATGTTTCACAGTAGTTCTTCTGAGACAGTGCAGTCAGACTGGACAAACACAGTTGTGCTAGCCATGTTAACATCACAGTTTGTAAGGGAATTCCTGGAGAAAGCCTTTGACCACCGTGTTGATGGGCAGTTTTGAAATGTGACTTCTCCCTCCGCACAGCTCCAGAATACGTTTTCTGCAAATCTCCTGCAGTGTTGGCTCCCATTTCCTGTAGGGGACACTTAGACTCTTCTTGGGAGAACTGATATAATGTTCCAAAAGAGTAAACAGTGATGGGAATGTGCGCTCGTTTCCAGCTAGTGAGAACTTCTGCTTCTTGTATTCGATGCGTACACTGACCGGTCCACTCTTGGAGTGGTATGACAGAGTGAAGAAGACGTCCTTCTGCCGGCTGTCTCTGATCAGAAAACTTCCCAGAGGTGAGTCTTTGAGCATACGGTGTGCCTCCTCCACTCCCAGAGGACCCCAGTAAAAACCACTGCGCTCTAGTCTAGTGGCAGTGTCTGTGATGATCTCACAATCCTCTTTGCAGGAGAAGACTGGGAAGTGAGTCAGATAAACACAAGGTACAGCTCTGTGGACAGGAGCTGGAGGTGGACACCTCTGAAGCTGCTCCCAGTCAATGGGACTCACAGATGAGGATGATGAGGATGATGAAGAGGACAGACAGGATGATGAAGACAGAGATGAGGCAGAGGAAGATGAAGAGGAGGATGAGGAGCTTGACGATGACTTTTTGTCATGACCTTCCACAGTACTATTGGCTACCATCCTACAGGGGACAGGGGCTCCAAACCCTCTCCCATCTCTGACCACCGCACTGACATCCTGTAAGATAACAACACAACACTTAAAAACCAGTAACAGCAAAATATTCAATCACATGTACATCCACTGGAAAACTGATTTGTGTTGGCTCTGTCACATGCGCCTGGGCTCCAATTCAACTGGACCCTTATTGGAGGTCCAGGTCTAACTTGTGGGTCATTGTAATAAGAGAACGTTCAGCACAACATAAAATAGTTACACATTAAATTTTTTACAGCTCATATCTATAGTGAACATAAGCTAGCACAGAACTAGCCAAGTTTTGTTATACAGATGTAGAACAGTTTACTCAGTGTAGTGAATAATCTTACCGTTTTGTTTTTACAGAGGCGGCGTTTTAAGATCCATAATATATTCCCAAAACGGAGCGTTCAACCAGTGACTCAATGGCGTAACGCTGGATAGTAAGTAACTAGCCTATTTTCTAATCGTTATCAGAGGTTATTTGTTGTTCCCCCCGTGTTTCACCACTATGTGAGCTTGTTCGTTTTGTTCGTTCTGTTTTATATAGTTCGCAGTAGCCCCTCCCACCACTAACCGGTGCCACGGATCTCTGTAGGCTATTTAGAGTCAGCCGCAGCGTTTCTTGTAATCGAAAGTGAAACCATGAGCGTTTCTATACGAAGCAGATATGCCAACAAACCGCGAAACCACATGACTATGAGATTTACAGAAATGTAGCCGATGACAGTAATGGCTACTACCTCTCAGTATGATCCGTGTTCAAATGTGGAGGAAGAAAAAGAGAAACAATGATGCCATGTGTGCGCGCGTGAAACAAAATCAGCTGGTGACGCGCGCACTTCCTCATTATATGAAATAGTGAATTGAGCAAATGCACAGGACCCACAACCACTGGACACTTTATTAGGTAGACCTTAAACCTAATAATGCTAAATCTGCCCAATAAAGTGGGCAGTTAGTGCATGAGACTATACTTTTGAAAGATGATGCTTGCAGACAATGAATAGTATTGTAAAAAAAAATACAAATAATAAAAAAAACATACTAAAAAGACAGATTTTCTATTTGTTCAGATCAAGTGACTACATCTATTGGAATTAAACCTAAAATCAAGATATTGTATTGCTGCACACATATTGTGGGTGGCTAGACACCAGGCCACCCTGTCTGAACTTGCCATAACCTTTCAATATGTTTTTTTCAGGTGAGCAGGTAGTATGCTTAGCTCGATAGTCATCTCAATTTATTTAGATGTTATGCAAAAATACCAAAACACACAATCGTTGAAGCTGAGGTAGTCACACAAACAGAAAGTTAAGGAAAGCACATGCTGTGCACACTGAGGACGGGCCTTGACAAATAGATGCCTGCTTTAAACTGCTGCCCCTAAGTTTCATTTTATCCTTGGCCAAGCTAACCGTGCTTAAGTGACACAGATTTCTGATTTTTGAGGTCATATGCTTGTTTGTATGTCACCATGGAACAAGTTAGTTATTTGACATGGTACGTTCCCTCCTGCGGCAGCCCGAACAATGTGAAAACACCACACAAAAAACACCATATTGTATTTTCTCAGTAAACACGGACGGTTTCTGTGGGTGGTATTCAGAATCTTTGCTGATAACCAGAAGTCTAATGCGACTCTATTGGGCAGCAAGAGATTATTTGGTGATTACAGTCAAAACAGTGCAGCCTTCTACAGATAACGTACAAAGCAGAGAGCGATACGCTATTGTTAAGCTGTGTTCTTGAGATACTAATGAGTGAAAGAAAGATATTCAGAAACACACATAACATTGGCTCATCTGTAACATGGCCCAATGCAAACCGGTTGGTAAAATAATCTATGTGCACACAACATACATCATACATCATTTTGTGTGAGTGTTTGCGAATGTCATGCTTGCAGACCTAGACAATAAGTCCTTGTTTTTTTGTTTGCAAAGAGTGCTCCATGAGTTTCATTTCCATGAAAGTGGGATGGAGGCGAGAGGCTGAAACAACACCAGTGTGCGTGTAGGTTCTGCAGGCATGTGCAGAATAAAACAGCATGCATTCATGTGATCGAAAATGCATTTCTCAGTCACTATTCATGCAAGATACAAACAATAAAAAGAAGACGTTTTGGAAAATGGGGTAAATTGTGGTGTACTTGTTTTATGT
>JAVQKC010001609.1:0-15248 GCA_036025475.1 Philypnodon macrostomus
CAGGCTGCTGAGTACCTCTACACCAGACCTTTACCACCGTTTGAAAAACAATATACAGCAATCTTTTCTGCTGGTCTGGTTTAGCTGTTTGGTCTACACGGCTTGTCAGCAATTCATAGCAGTGAACTCATGGAAGGGCCTATTCTTCACTTTGGTAAAGCCATACAATTGTGATTTGTTGAAACACAGGCCTGGACGTTTGATTGGTTTATCACTCCAGCCAGAACTATTTTGGCACATGCCTGTGTTGACACTATCTATTGAGAATGTTTGAATTATAATCTCATTTTTATTTTTATATCCATGATTTAATCCTAATCTCCTTGTTCTGATGCGATGCTGTTACATGCAGACGTCTTCAGGTTTGAGCAGCGTTTGTTCCCGTGCCACCTCTCATAGCTCATGGACTCAACATGAATGTAGAAATCCTATAAAACTGTCAACGCACGACTGGAGTGAGAATACACAAAAGGAGATCATCAAAATAACCAAAAATGATGTTGAAAGAGTTTCAAATCGAGATCGACAGCTCAATGAAGACACATTTGTGAGTTATCTAAAAGGAACAGAATTTCAGATTTTCAGAGGGACTATTGACAATCAAATAGAGCATATAAAACAGTTCTGTGCCTCAGAGTGCGGCCCATAGCTAACAGCTCTGCAGCATGACACACGTTCATGTCACATGAAAACATTCGGCATCGACATTCAGCTCATGTAACAGTGAGCAAACACCAGAATAATTATTTTCACACTGGATCTGGGTCATCTGTAACACCAGGGTCTACAGGTGGAAGTTAGATATGACCTGGTACAATGCATCTCTCCTTCCTGAGGGGAATGTGTATGTACTAGAACTAGATCTGACGTTACCTGTGTGGAGCTGACGTTACCTGTGTGGAGCTGACGTTACCTGTGTGGAGCTGGTACAAAGGTTGAAGAATTAGTAACTCTAAAATGCTCTTTGTGAATGAATGTGATCTGGTTGTTTCAGTCTGTGATCACTGTCCAAAGTCTACCCCGCCTAATGCCCATAGTTGATCATCTAGGCTCCAGTAACCAGTACGTCTAAATGTAAACCATCGTTGACCAGTTTTTTAACTCTGACGCTTCACTGACCTGCAGACTGTAATGTGTTTGTGTGTATGTAACAGTGCATAGAGGATGAAAATGTGTTACTGAAATCCTATATTTGGACCCTATAGCGGATCACCATTCATCAATATAACCAGATTTCTCATGTACAGTATGGCCATGTATAGTCATAGGTGCCTGGAAGTCTGTTGAATTATGTGCATGTGCTCGAATAGATGTAGCAAGAGGTTAGCACATCAAAAACAGTGGAAATATGTGATGTTTAGTCTGGAGATGAAAGCCCTCCATCGGGAATTCCCAAAACATCTCTCTCACGTAGGTGCACTTCAACAGGCTGCAAGGGCTGATGGGAGTTTTATGTAGATGCCGTTTTATGTGTGCTTTAAAGTGCAATTCAAACACATGGATCACAAGGGTGCATTTTCCCATCCACTACAAAATGTGTGATTTTATTTTATTTTTTTATAACATTTTAAAAACGTTTTGTGTTTTACCCTCGGAGTCTACACATCCTCCTCTTTCATCATTTATTCCCCAGAAGAAAATGCTTAACGTCAAAGAATCAAAACTTGACTTAGTGTTGATGGGGTCAGGAAGTGACGTAGATTCAAAAACGTTGGTGGTTGCGACGCCTTCAGTTCCATTTGTTCAATGTGGGCGGCAGTGGCGCAGTGGGTAGGTGCTCGCCCTTCAACCAGAGGGTCGGTGGTTCGAGTCCCCGTCCGAGCACACACTGTCGTTGTGTCTCTGGGCAAGACACTTAACCCACATTGCCTCTGAATGAATGTGGTTGTGTGATTGGTGAACGGTGGTGGTCGGAGGGGCAAACTGGCAGCCACGCTTCCGTCAGTGTGCCCCAGGGCAGCTGTGGCTACATAGTAGCTTACCACCATCAGGTGTGACTGTAGAGTGAATGAATAATACAAAAATATGTAAAGCGCTTTGAGTCTCCCAATAAGTGCTATAAAAAACTTAAGAATTATTATTATTATTATTATTATTATTATTATTATTATTATCATTATTATTATTATTAAGCAGGCTTGAAGACATGAAGACCACGAGGTTGGATAGTGTGCGTCGTTGGTCACAGTAAGAGCGGTCGCCAAATTGGAGACGCTAAACTATATGACCTCACCTACTGACCGCATTATACAGGCCTTGGGCTAAAACTTATGGAAGCTGAATGAGCCCTATCTCACTGTTTACATAAACTCTGCTCACAATCTTAAGCAGATAAAGGCGACGTGATCTCTTTAAATCCATGTAGAAATTGCAACAAATGGCCGATCGCATCTCCCGCCGTGTCCTACATTAGAATCACCAAACAATACTCTAACATTTCCGATCTATTCACAGATTTGAACAATTGGACAATGCTGACGCTTTCCCTGTTTTTTGTAAAGCCTTGCACAGAAAATGCTGCAAGGTAGAGGCGGCATTAATCAAAGATCTTGCGATGAGGCATTGTTAATCCAGTTGAGATGCAGTATCTAGGCTAAACCCACCGAATCAGAGCTCATTTAAGATCTACACTCCTAATGCCAGCACACAGATGTCCAACATGCACACTAAGAAAGGTAGTAGTAGTGGTAATTCACATGTGCGGTTTATTTTCTTCAAAAAAACGTATCTCAACATTATAGAGTCTGAGAGATGAGAGCTGAAGATGTGGGTCAAATGTACCTGTGCTACCTGACTTTTGTGGTCACGTGACTGGATTTAGAGATTTTTTTATTTTTAAGTCAAACCTACCTAAAATGTTTGCACAGTAGTGTATTCATAGCTATAAGGAAGGGTTGTGTGATACCATTTGACATGATCTGTGAATAAGGAGCTACACAAAGGAAATATACTGTTTTTAACTTTACTGAGATTGTAATCATACTACCTTAAGTGTATAACATTATAAAAGCCACAAATCCACATTTATACCTGCCCAATGAACTTTTTAATCCTGCAGAACTCAAAAAACAGCCTAAATGCTCCTTTAATTAGCCAAACTTTCTAGTCCATTGTGCCTCTAGCCACTGTGGCAATATAATACTATCTAAATGGGGATTTGTCCCAGACCAAAGTGAATCAGTACCGAGCAAATGACTGCGGTCGCTTCTCATTTAGCTGCATCACACTTTCAAAATGAAATACTAGTTTATTTATGTAGACTCGGGTGGTCTTTTTTCACTATCTCTCTCATCAACTCCCCCCACTCCCCATGCAACCACCATTCTGCTTGCTCACACATATTGCACTATGGACTAAGGACTTCAAATTAATTTCAGCTTGTTAATTCCCTTTGAAAAAAAAAAAAAGGCCAGTGTGGAGTGCATGCTAAGTAAGAAGAAAGAGAGTTAAAAAAGCAAGCCAGGTCAGTGTTTAAGTTCCTAATTGCCATGGCCTAGAATGTGACCCACAGATGTGAAATTCTCCACTCGATGAAAAATTAACTAGAGATCAGCAGCAGTGTATAGAGAGCCAAGTGACGGTGGCAGTTCGACTCAGCACAGTGAGGTTGAGAAGGGTCGTGTCAAGGAATGTGGGAACGAAATGGTACTCATTAGTGGGAAAGATGACAGGGACCTTTCTTCATTTACGAGCGAAAAAACCCAGAAAATTCCTTCAAGGGCTAACGAGACGTAAGAACCAGAACGCCAACCACACGCGAGCCCAAGGCTGTTGGTCTTTCCCCACCTTGTCGAAAAGGAGTGAGATAAGCAGAACGCCAGACATGAGAGTTAGGGGAGTGGATGGAGTGTGATGGATGCCTTGATGGGTAACATTTGCCGACAGATGGATAGAGAAATGAAAAATTGTCGGTGCCTGAAAAAAAATGAATTCGCTAATAGTGATGATCACATCTGGGAAGGTTGGAACCTGGTGCTGTATGGTGAGGAGGTCTGTGCAAGATGCTGATGATGTAGCAGAGTGTAGCTCCTTGAATGACCACAAAAGGCTGGTTTCAATAATGCCAACACCTTTATTATACAGCACACTAGTAATACTATTGAATTCAAAAGATTTAGCTGATGTATTTTACAAAAAGCAAACACAAACACCCTCAAAACGGCCCCTTGGGAATGCCTTTCACGTGGACTACAATGGCAGCACCTGAGATTATATTCTGAGACCTATTTGCATATTTTCTTTTCCTTGCTGTGGTGTTGGGTTACATGCTAATAGCGTAGCCACCAACCACTTTTCTCCAACCGTATTATATTTAGCTTATTGAGTTGTCATTTACGCCTGACCTGCTTTTCATTCTGGCCAGAAAAGGGGTGCTGAATGGGAGGGCAATGCACAGCAGAAGAGGCAAAGTAAACACAGGGGATGACAGAAAGTGAAGCCTTTAAAATAACTACTCTTGTAATACCCCAAATTCACAATAAATGTAGAATAATGTGGAAATGTGAGCCACACAGCCTTCTCATTATTGTTTTAATCTTGCGCTGCTTCAGATTTAGATGAATTGCAGCCTCTTCCTTTTCTCCGGCTCCCCCCATGACCTCTACCATTCAATTTACACTGGGGGTAAATTAGCCAGCCTGATGAAGGCCATCATTAGTTCAGTGGGGTGCTGATCTCCACAATTAGGAGTTGTCTCTCTCTTTATAAGCCAGAGAATAGGGGAAAAAAACCTGTTTGTCAGAAACCAGGTACAGCAGGTTTGGAAGCAGCCCAGTCCACAGCAATGCCGGCCTATTGTTCTTAGATCAAAGAAAAAGAAAATGGCACTGTAATACGAGCTCAAATTAAATGGATGTTTGCCTTTTTATGTGACAGCCTCCATTCTGGCCTTGAGTTGTGATGTCAGGTTTGTTTTTTCAAGCGCTTCTGTTGTGGCTTGTGTGACAGAGGGAGGAGAATATGAAAGTAACAGAAACGGCACGAGGGAGAGAAAATCACTCTTCTCTTTGCTCGTCCCTGAAAACCCACAAGGACACAGCAGCAAGCCTTCTTCACAGTAATCACACACACACACATCGGCCCAACCTGACTTCATGTCTCCATATTGATCTGGCATCATAGATCCTTGATGATGCAGGCACGTGATTCACAACACTCATCACTATTATCTGTCATCCCCAAGTCATTTTAAATCAATAACCATCCCAGAGTCATTGACCCCCGCCACCACACACACTCACTCATTCATCGGCACTGCTCCGGAGTCAAAGAGCAGAACCAGGGGGCTGTTTGGTATGAGCTTTCTCCACTATCTTAGGTTACCTCAATAGTGCCATTCTTTCCTTCGAAACCCAGCTCTTCCCTTGATTAGACAGGAGGAGGAGGGCACATGCATACAGTCAGGTGCTTTCACCTGCTGTATAGGAGGGGGCTTTCAACAATTAACATGATCCCTTCCATCTGCCGGTCCAGCGCACCGCCACCGCGCTCCCACCCACAGCCCTCCTTCTCCCTGGCCATTTTACCACCGATGCTTTATTCCTAGGATACCAGCTGCCGGTAAGGTGATAGATGCACACAGATCCTTTTGTATGCGGGAAATAGTTGGCACGGGGGCATCGGTACAGCCAGTGAAAAACAAGACCAGGTGTCCGGTAATCACTCCGATTTGACCTTTTTGTAACCCTAAAAAAGATAACATTTTCTACCTGTTTACCTAATGCCTAACAAAGAACCTCATTGTTGGTAATTGCCCATGTAACCCGAGTATACTTTTTTTTCCCTCTCTAGTCAATACGAAAGAACAGCTTGCAGCTTAGAGAGCACAAAAACAGGACCAAATTGAAGCTCTCATTCTTTTCTTTATGCTTGTGTTCCTGCATTATTTTTTGACTTTCTGTGTGGGGGGGGCAGTTGTATTGTTAATTGCATTTTCTCCAACTCCAGTGCTCTTTTAACGAAGTGGCACTCTGAGAACAGAGCTACTGTGTGTGTTGACGATAGAGACCAAAACAACCTGATTATTAGCCATTATCAAATTTCCTATTAAAGATTCCCAAAATGGCAGCTCTGTCAACAATGAGATCTAATAGGGTCTGGCGTCTGCACCTGGGACCTGTACGTTTTTGGATCTTTTTCTACCTTCAGTAGGAATAGAAGAAAAGGTAATACTGTTGGCAAAATGTACTGTAAGAAGTGGCTTAGAAGGAAAGGTCTATTTTACATCCAGATAAGCAATCATAGCATTTCTATCATATGCCAATGCACAGCTTGATAGACAGTGTCTTTGATGCGAGGGTCCTTATCTCTTTTGCCATTCTCCTGCACACATGCTGAACCAGCCTCCTTAAAATGTGCTGAGACGGGAAGATTGCATTGTCATGTGTGTGCCACTCTTTGTAAAGCTGACCATATGCCTATCAAAGTAAATGCAAATATATAGAATGAGCATGTGCCGGTATGCAAACAGGCTTCCGTTCTGCGCACAGCAAGTGTCCAGACATACTGTGTGCCTCAAGACTTCACACATAACACCTTACACATGTTCACTATTCCCCACACAATTCTACCACTTCCTGAATGGCAGCATTGTAAATCATTTTGTATTCCCAACATCAGACAAAATGAGAACTGTCAAAAGGGAGAAACACATTTTTGCAGTCCCCCTGAAACCCTATTAGTATTTCTGTTATGTTTTCCACTTTGGACCCCCTGGTGAAAAAAAAACACATGGGGATTGTTTGGGCTCGAGCCAAACACATAAATTTCAATATTAATTTGGTCGGCACCTCGGCAGCCTCCACCAGTTTCCTAATCTCCCGGTGCATATCTTCATTATCTGAAAGTGTGCTTTCATCTTAATTCCATTTTCATCCATCAAACGTCAGGGAGGTTTGACCTTCCGTGATCTCCACAAAGATAGCAGGCAAGAGAGGGAGCAACCGAGGGTGACGCAGACAGGAAAAGAGAAAGAAGTTGGGAGATAAGGTCTGAGTTAAGACGATCAACACAGATTGAGAGATGGCAACATAGCAGGACTAAATCAGAGATATGTTTGATGCCACAGTTAATGGCCTGGTAAATGTGATCTTCAGACATTAGCACACATTATGAAGTTAAGCAGGTTCTGTGTTCTACTAGTGACCACTGCAAAAGTCACTACACCTTATAGACCCTTTCAAAGTTTGTCAACAGAAAGTCCTAAATTCTGAAATGGAGGCAACTGGAGGCAAGACCGTTATACATTTTCAATGGAGAAATTAGAACTAGCCACAAAATATCACAAATTAAGATGGTTTCGACAAAAAAACACTCTGCTACATGTAGGTGATGCCAGAGCCTGGTTAGGAAACATTAGTGAATGTGCCTCACATTGTATGTTTTTTTTTTTTTAATTATATGCAAAAAATTATTTTATCTCTCACCACAAACACTACTTTTTTGTAATGTTAACTTACGCCAGTCACTTCTATTACAGCATTTTGCATATGATAAATTTTTGAAAGGGTCTATATTAAACCGTTAGTTATAAGTTTTTGACTCTCATTGGCTTCGACACTTAGGTTTAGGTTTAGGTTTTCAGAAATCAGAAATTGCTGATTCAATAGGATTTAGCAGCAGAAGATCACAATGTCACCACTTCATAAGGTACACTGTTTGCCTAATATTTTGGCCAGTGAGTGTGTACATGTTTTTTTTATTTTGAATATTGCCTAGTGTTGATTTTTTTTAGCACAGCTGCAGCATGATGAACATATATTTTACAATTCTTCTTGCCTTGGGCCTTTTCAGCCTTTCTCCACTCTCTCCCTTCTCACTGTCAGCCTATTCATTCTTACAATAGTGTTTAATTCCTCATTTGTCATAATTGCCTGTGTAATTGTTTACTGTTGCCAGTAACAGGTGGCATATGGGACCTGTAAGGAGTGTGTCTGAAGTCTGTCTGACACTTGGCATTCATTTCAACCAGACACAACCTCAGCAAGGCTCCCCCTAGTGGTCTAATAATGACACAGGGACACTCACATACACAGACAGAGGGAGGAAGGGGACAGACTACTTATCCCGCATGAATGATACATGCCCGTATGATCATGCCCAAATAGAACGGCTCATTAGCGGATAAGCTGGATGTGCTCTCTAACCTCCCCCAATCTATCTCTCGCCTCCCTTTTGCCTGTTTGCATGGCAGGCCTGATCCCCTAAATGCGGGTTATCTGTCATCAGTGACTCAGGATGGTAAATAAAGAATCATTTATCAGCCTTATTAAAGCCGCTACACTCTGTCTCGTTCGCTTCGGCTTATTCCCTTTCCCCTTTAACATCCCTTCCAGATCTGTCGTCCTGTAGATGCTATCACAGTGTTGTCCCTATAGTCGCTTATTTTTTTTTGGAAGACTTGGAAGATTGTTTGAGACAGGTAGCAAAATAAGCGAGCTTCGCTTTTTGTCATACCCCTAAAAGCTTGGCATTTGGATGTTTTGCAAAACTGCCAGAATCAGTGAAGCCATGTCATGTTTTTTGGGGTTTTTTTGCACTGACATCCAAACCTGTGTCACAGCAAGCTAACGTTAGCAGCAACCCTTAGGCCCATCACAAGCTGACAGCAGTAGGCCGTTGGTCAGGCCCGGTGTTGCAAAGAGATGTGACGGATCCCCACATGCGACACCTAGTTCCCCCCCAAACGCCACCATGAGCTAGAAGTTGATGGCCGGGTGACATGTGAAGAGACATGACAATGCCAAAGACATGACTCACACACAGACAAGAGGCGCTTGCATGGGTGAATGCACAGGGAGCCTGATAGTTGCACTGTGCCATTCAGCTGTCATTGTACAAGTAAAGGGGCTGGAGTGATAACAAAAAAAAGAGAAAAAGTAGGGAATGTGATCGGAAGATGTGCAAGGCAGACTCTATGTAAGCAACACCAGGTCAAGGTTTTGGTTGACATTTATCCCCAGTCTGTGGCAGCCTTTCTGTCAGCAGCAGCGGCTCTAACATGGCCGACACAAGAGAAGGCCCCATCCATTCATAATGAGAAAATGTAACACAATTCGCGCTTGAGGATGTTGTTGTGGAAATCTGCAAAAATGTCCCACGGCATAAAATAAAATACATCTGGCAGGCAACAAGAGACAAGACCCCCTTTATGAATTATGAAGCTTTCTTTTACCCATTTTATGTCCCTTTCAGCCTCGTTGCTATCAGTTACATGACACCAGGCTAGTGTTCTTCTAGGCCAGCAGAAAAGCGCCTGCAATCCCACAAAAGGGTGTTATTTGTCGGATTGAAACAAATCCGCTGTCACTCAACACCGCCACCCCCAACTCTATCAGAGGCAACCACAAAAAATAGAAGAATTGAGACCCTTTTTTTTGCCATTCAGAGCAGGTCAAAGGTTGGACTAAGCTTGTGAGGACACATCCCCGTAGAAAAGTACCTCTGATACACCAGTGGCCTAATCCGTCACTTGAAGAGCAATTAAAAGTTTAGCCCGACATTAAAAAAGTAACAATGTGTGATATTTTTTCTCTCTTTCCCCCGTCTCTCTCTCTCTCTCTCTCTCTCTCTCTCTCTCTCTCTCTCTTGCATGCTTTTTTATTTCTTCCTGAGGGTCCGTCTCTCCGGCTGCGTTCATGTGGTGCATGCTAATAGGAACGTGCTAGCTGTGGCGCTCCTCCAAAGGCACTGGGGAAAGTAAAGACCAAAGTGGGCTGTGGTTGAAGCAAGCAAAATGAAGCGAGGAATGAAATGATCAACCACTTTCTTATTTCCTTATCATCCCTTTCCCTCCCTTTTTTTCAATCCTTTTTAGACGGTCTATGCTTTTTCTCTTTCCAACATCGCTCCCAATGCACCAGCTCTAAGACTAACAATTTATCCTTCTGGAGTTTTTGGGGGAGGACTTTTTCCCAACTTTTTTTAGCTCAACCCTGCAATTGTGAGACACTTGGAGAGTCTATGTTTTGATTCTCTTCGGTCTGTGGGTGAACCATATATTTTTCAAGGCTTTGTAAAAAATTTAGAGAGGGCATCGAAGGAGGATTAATTGATCGGTGTGAAGTCAGCTACTAAAATGAAAAATACTTGCAAGCAATTTCAAATTGACCAGAGAGCACTAATAGCACCATCAACTCTTAACAAGGCTGTGCTGTATTGCTCATTATGTTAGCACCTTGGGTCATAAATGTATTTTTAATAGGTAAATGCTATTACTAAGTGTTGGGCCCATGTGGCTTGTATGACCTTGAATAATTCTGACAGACTAGATATGGTACATTTGTGTTCCACTTTTATTATGTACTGATTTTGTATATTTGCACAAAAGATGAAGCTGTTTCTTGTAGGCTAAAGGGATATGGACAAAATACAAACGCAGGCAAACGCAGACGAGAACACGAAGAGAGGGTCGTCGTTGTTGACTCTGACGATAATGCCTGGAATCTCAAAGTCCATAAGAACTCCCTTTTATCTCAACTTTGTTTTTCTCAGTCTTGGGTTTGTTGAAATCGTTTCTCCGCTTTATCCCGTTTTTTGTCGGAGTGACCAGGGAGGAATGTGAGGAGAGCGTTTGAAGCTTAAAGAAGATGGAACGTGAAGAGGAGCAGCCGAGCTTGACAGGCCCAAAGCTATCAGTCAGGCTCCGGCATGATACCTAAGACTCTGCAGGCGGTTGCACTAACAGAGCACCTCCTCTGCCAAACAACTTACTTGACCCGAGCTGAAAAAACTCTCATTGAAATTCCCCTCGGCCACTCGCAGGGCTTAGTACACCTGAGAAGAGCCACACATTTACCCTACTATCTTGTTTTAGATTACCAACAGCTTCCAACAGCATCAGTTAGCTTAGCCTGTAACATAGTAATGAGCAGCAACTGAGAAGCACCCAAACAGAACTTGAATCCACCCCGATCACATTCCCATCGATTTCTAGTCAGACATTCACCTTGAGGGCATTTGTCTCATTTATCGTTCTAACATCACTGTATCATCAGGGAGCTGGATTACATTTTGCATGTTGCATCTGCTTTGATGGAGCCATGTGCTCAGAATAGGGTTCAACTACAGCACAGATCATTAGTATAGAAGATTACTCTATCTCCATTTTTTATGTTGGTTTATGTGGCTATTGTTTCAGTCTTTTTACACTAGCTATGTTTTCCTGTGTTTAACGAGCTGTGTTTTTATTTTTAATTGATTTGTTTATTGAATGCTTTTACTCATAAAGCCACCCAGTAAAATATACAATACAATAGTTTGTTTTATAGTTCTTCAGCTAAAAAGTTGTATTAAATTTGTAAGATTGTATTACTCAGCAAGTGTGTTTTGGTTTTGACATAACTATTTGGCACTTTGTGAATGTCTCAGGTGGCGTATCATGGGTCACTGTCTGGTATCCCATTAAAAATGAAGCATGGCGTCTTAATTACCGACTGGCACTTTTGGCAACCCTGGCGGTACTCAGGTGTCACCCCCAACCCTTTTAGTCTTTTGTCCAAGTCTTCAGTGGTCTCTTTATCATTCTCCTCCATCGCGGTTACTCATACTTCCTCCCGTCTATCCTCCACCTCTTGTATGCGCTTGACTTCAATAAGACACTGGCCCTTGCAGTTTGTGTTTTTTTCTGCCCTTACCCCAACACCAGGCCCCCCGCCACAATTGCTTCCTGTGGTTCACGGTAGCGGGTCACTGCCATCCGAAAATGGTACTTAGAGCCGAGATTGTGCACATTAACCTGTCCGGCACATACCTTAACCGTCCCATTGCCCTCGGCGTTGTCCGGAGGCTTGACTGAATGTGGGCTTTTTTTAATTAGAAATCTTGGCTTGCACTCAGAAAGCTAAATAGGATCACTGTAGAGCATAAACACAAGCTGCCATTGTGTTCAACTGATGTACTGTAACAAGGTAATCCTACATGTAAAGGGGATTTGAGACTGACCTGTTCACTTTAGTCTGTAAAGAAATGCATTGTCATGGATGGTGTATTGAGCAGTTACATTATTGGAGGATTTTGCAAGCATCTACCAAGGCATTGACTATATTTTGCAAAGCCCAGACATAACCTACATAGCTGCAGTTGTTGGTCCTCTCCTCCAATGGTAGCCAACCTTAAAACCACAAACAAACAATTGGACCTGCAGGCTGTTCTGGGTTCACACCAAGAACTTATCATTTCTTAGACTATTATCTTTAACAAACGTATCAGGCAACCACTCTCTATGGAAGGCAAACCAAACTGTTCTTGCTAAGGAAAAAAATAGTCTCAGTTTTGACCTCCAAAGCCAGGTATGCTGTTGACAGTTACATTTAACTTCACCACAATAACAGTATATGCAGGACTGGACTTATGCCATTTCTTGAAGAATTTACAAGATAAAAGATAAATAATGAGATGGCAGGCCTTTAAAAGCTGAGCAATGTTTGGATCAGAGGGAGAAGGAAATGAAAATCACATCCAAGAGGTCACACATTATTGACATGGGTGGGGGGGGTAGTGTTTTTATTGGCCCCAGGTTCACTTGAGTCAGGCGCCCATGTGTTTCCCCTTTAGCGTCCAGGAAACAAGCCTGGGCCATACTTTGGTCAGCGCACCCAACAAACCTGTGGCCTGTTTGCATTGTTCAGTTTCGGGGATGACAGATTAGCTCAATCACCCGTGGCTGTCGGGAATTTTCATCCCAGGCACACCCTAAAGAGGCCCTATAGGCTGTCTGGACCCTAAAACAAGTGGTCTATTCGCTTCTGGCAAACTTGTGATAACTGAAAGACATACATTAGAGGTCTTGATTGTTTCTTTTTGTCGGGTATTGCAAATGGTCAAACTATGTGTATGTTATACCCGGGAAATGCCAGAAATCTCTCACAGTACGTTTTAGGTATTAACATCTGTTCAAAGTTAGGTTGTGGAGTTTTTAGTGGCATCTGTGGGGAAAATGTAAAATTTTTTTTTCCATATTTAACTCGTTGCTGTTGACCGCTGTGCTTCGTTTCGTGCGTGCCACAAAATAATGTCATTTTTATATCTATGAAAGTTTCTGATCTTTCGTTTCACATGGCTGCTCTCAGTGATGAGTTAAATGATAACACAGAGTCTGACTGACTGGTGTCAGGCTGCAGTAGTGACTGGGTGATTGACAGGTCAGGGTTGTGCTGTGAGAGAGACAGCTGTATGCAGCGTTTCTGCTCATTGTCAGTGGGTCAAAATTAATCTGTTTAAACAGTGCAATTAACGGCAATAAAAAGATGAATCGTGTCAAAGAAGACTTGAGATAACGCGACAAAAAATGCATCAAAGTTAACAGCTCTAGTATAAACAAACAACAGAAAACGTCCGATTCACGTCTATACGGTTACAACGAGGTGTGAAAATGAACACCTGAACACATGGAAATATATAATTCCCCCGTTTGTCCAGCAAATGGCGATGTGCGCAGCTATAGCGCTAGACACAGCGCAACAAAAACTAGAGGAAGTCATATTTTGGTCCGGTCATTTCCTGTGTTAAACTTTTTGTTAAACTCTTGTGGCTTTCTGGAGCCGTGCTGAACAAATCCAATGGACAAGACAGCTTTCATGTATATCTGCATAAGTATAAAAACAATTCATCATCGTTTATGGAGAGGATGCGTTTTGGCAGTCTATAAGAGAACAGAGCACCCTGCTGTGAGACCAAACTATCTCCCCAGCGTATTTGGAAACGATGCGTTCTGGGGAATCGAAAACACTGTTGCCGGGTAGATGGGAGCCACAGCCAGAGCCGTTTCGCTCGGTTTTCATGAAAACGCGTTGTCATCTAAACGGGCCCTAAGTGGTATTGAGGGTCATGACACTACATGTGTTTGTTTATGTGTGTTCGCTATCACTCCTGGCTGTTGGTTACAACTCGAATTGATTGACAGCTGAGTGGACAAGGAGGGCACAAGGTCAGGGTGGGAGGTAGGTGGCCCATGCACTCAGGCTTAGCAAACAGGTTAGCTTTGGGAATGCTCAAGTGAGAAATGGTCAAATGGCAGGGACCCTTTTGCCACTGGATAGCATAGACTTGATTACATTAACACTTATTAATTTTCATAGTTGAAAAGTCACCATGTCATTTCATGTGTTGAATTATTAAGTGGTCAAAGCTGTTTTCATGCTTGGTAATTAGTAGTATGCACTTACTGGCCACTTTATTAGGCGATAAGCCAATGGATTTAGTCACACATATAATATTCAGGACATGTTCAATGGCAGTTCTCTGAGAGAAAAGGCCTTGTTGATGACATATATGATGATGATAATAGAACCACTCAAAGTTTGCAGATGACCATAATGGGTGCCACGTTATTAGGTACAAGTTATACCTAAGAAAGTGGCCAGTTGGTTGCGATCTCACAGTCTATCTACAGTATGTGACAATTTATAGTAAAAGCAGAACACCACAAACAGATTCAAATGTTCAACATGTTCGACAATCCATCCCTTCCCCCCTGAGATATATATAAGGAAATGACTAGGCATTTTATTTTATTCATTTATTTAAAAGACAATGGATGGCAGTTACAGAGGTCGCTGTGCAGACTGTGGTTGCTGCAGATTCTAATCCAAAGCCTCTGGCGATCTCGGCATGAACTCCATTTCTGGTTTGCAAACAAATTAGCTTTTTCCCCACCCCAGTCTTCTATCTCACTCTCCCTCCAGTGAAAATAAGGGGAAATTCAGGTGAATAAAATCTATTTTGTTCATTTAACTTTTTTTTCCAATCCCATCAGCTTCCTTTTTCCCTCATCCAAACTCAATTTTCCCTTGGTGTGGGGTTGGTTCAATTGTTTTTCTTTGGCTTTGCGGGCTCGCCAAGCAATTTATTAGGCAACAGTCATTTAATTTGTATCATTAGAAAATGTGGTTTCCAAGGACTATGGCTCTCTGTTAGCTCTGATCCAGGCAAAAGACTTTTTTCATTTTACTTTTTAGCGAGTTAACAAACAAGCTGTGGGATTTGTATGCAAACACCTCACAAAATAAACAAACAAAATATTAAAAAATAATGTATTATCTTAGCATCTCCTCCAAGTGTTTTGACACTTATGGAGTCGTTTTTTTAATTCTGGACCCGTTTTTAATTATGAAACAAATGTTTGACTATCCAAGTGAAATTTGCATGAATATTTATACTGATTCATTTGTTGAGTGTTGATTGTAATTACATGGAAACATGATTTATTGCCAAGATTGCTGAGGTAGCCAGCCAGCCAGAGAAAAGGAACA
>JAVQKC010001612.1:0-14369 GCA_036025475.1 Philypnodon macrostomus
GTAAGTGTGTCCAGGGTCCCATAGGGGTCATAAACATGGGGGCGCTATAGAGGCATTCTTTATTTGACCTCTGTAATGTGCCTATGTACATTAAATATACAATTGCCCGGATCACTGTGCCAAAATGTATGCGAGTTCGTTTATGTTCAGCAGGATTAATGGCTCAATAAAAGTGCTTCAGGGCATTAATTATTTAATTGTCATTAATCGTAGAAGTACCAAACTCAGAAATGTGACTGTACCAAACATAAAAATGGCTACATTGTGTTCTGTTTAATCTCATGATTTTAAGAAAGAATCAGAACTAAAAACACTCAATACCTCAATTCGTATTATAGTGATTGAAGATAAACTACCATATGGTAACTGCTATTGACATCAGTGATGTGGATAACATGTGTTTGACCTCACATTACTTAATGTCTGCATAGTTGCTTTCAGATGCGTTTCAGGTACATGTATTTTATTTTGACCACATGTCTCGAGATGCCATTAAGTGAGATGCTGAAGTTGTTCATATTAATAGGAGCCTATAAGGTGGGTGCATAGTGTTGTCCACCCCTTTTAGCAAGAACATCTTTACCATGGGACATCCGAAAGAGTGGAGTCTGCACATCCTCCCAGTGTTACTATGGGTTCTCTCCAGCTTCCTCCTAAAGTACAAAGAGATTAATCTAAATTTGCACTACTGAATACATGTGAACGTGAATGGTTATCTGCCTTTGTATACTTTGTCACTGTGCCAGGCCTTCAATTAACTGGCCACTAACCTGGGTGTATGTAAGGCCCATAGTTGCTGCTCCAGTGAACAACTGAAGGAGACAAATTAATCAGCTCCTTATCATTACTGGATTGCAAGTGTAAATTAATCTATATTATGTATATACTGTTCCCACCAAACTCCACTTTTAAATAAATGTAGGTCACTGTGGTCTTCCCCTGTTGATTTACGATATAGAGGCATTAATCGGAGCTGCCTTCCTTAAGCTGGAGGTGCTTTCGGACACCTGATCGCCATTATTCCTCTCGCCGATGTAATTTTAGCCTGACATACTCATCGCTTTCTGTGCCCCCATTTGTTCACACATTTTAAAAATAACCCTGCATGCGTCTATAGAGGATCGCAGTGAATGAATGGCAAGTGACTGGGCTGGAGTGACTGACTGAGGGCAGGTATGACAAGAGGATTGAGTATCTTTGAGAGTGATGAGGGGATGCTCAATGGATTTGACCTGGTACTGGCTGTGTGTGTCAGATGATACAGCTGCTACAGAGGTGTTGATGGATTAAAGCTGTCTCTGCCTTCCAATGTGTTTACCCATAGCCTTAGTATGATACAGTTCATATAGGATGAATAGGACGACTTGGCTAGAAATCTATTAATAAACAACTTAAAGACTTAAAGCTGCAACATCTGTTTTTTCCCCTCGTAGTGAGCATCAATAGTTCAGCATCATGAGAAAAACTTTGAGACCCTCTGTAGACTGAAGGGAGAAGAGTGGGGAGTGACATACGCCAAACTATTGTGAGCCAGATTCACTCACAACGCCGGGCCGAGCGCTGTAGGCTCTGAATACGGGCCGCACGCTCTACCGACTGAACTAGACCCAGTATTAAGTATTAAAACCCAACTCCAGACCGCCGTTCGTTATTATTCTCATACTTCCTGGTTTGTGAATGTACGAGGCAATGTGTGCTCCATGTGTGAGACAGTGGGAGGGGTCTGGGAAGAGGCTCAGGGGTGAAGGAGAGGAGAGCGTCATTCAAATTGAGACTCTTTTTGCACAGTTTCACAAAGTCAGGTAGTTCAGCTTTAATGTGTGCAATTGTGTGAGGATAAAGACTATCTCATGCATACAGTCATCATGGTGTTAAGCCTATAGGCCGGGTCTCGCTGCCAACAATGCTGTATGGTTTGTGAGGTGCCTGTGATGATGAACAGCAGGCTATACGTACATCCCATTACTGTTGAACTCTTTAAACCGAGTTCTCAGCTCAGAAATATGAAGATGTCTGTGTTAAGAGTAAAATATATATATATATACCTGCCATGCCTTTTCTCACTCTGAGTGTTCTCATAAACCTTAAACTACAAAAGTAATCTGCAAACTATCAACAGTTTTGATTTTGCCTCTGTAGCACACTATGTACAATACAATGGCACACAATGGTAAAAACTGCGCACTTGAGGCTAAACTGCGCGTTAGCAGTGTGCAGTCAGCCTAGTGATATGAAGATCTTATGGGATTCAAAACAGAAAAAGGTCTTTTTGGCAACAGAGATGGAGCAGTCATTGGCATTATAAAAACTGCTAATGTGAAAGGCTACAGCCAGGGGACTGTGAATATGACGGAGACCAGCTATTGTCATGAGCAATTCAGATAATGCACTGATATTTCACATTGCTACAGGCTTAAGTAGCCAAGGGAGATTTATAAAATGTACAAATGAAAACATGATATACAGAGCTGACAACCAATCAGCACTGTAACTCCACCAGGTATGAGTCTATAGTTGAAGTGCTCAAATGGGACAAGAATGCACATGGGCTTTTTACATTAGAAGACTTCAAATGTATGCATGTATACTAGGCCTGTCAGCAAGAACAGATGCAAGCCAATTTAGATTTGTACGGACGGAAGCCAAAATACAAAACATACAAGCTGTTCTTCATAAGCTTTTTAAATCCAATATTTCATATCTTTTCCATTAATAGGAAATCGACCTGGTCCTTTTAAGATTTAGTCAAGGACATGCTTTTGGACACAGTCTGAATGGGTTTGATGTGGAATATTAGAAGATCTTCCAGGTAGATATGTATAAAACATAAAAGTCAAAGACACATCTGTCTCCTCGTCTGTTCTCCAATGGATTTAGCTGTGAAATGTTGCAATGAGGCATAAACATCGTCTGCGTCATCGTAACCCTAGTTCTACCACTTCTGACTTTTCACTTTCAACACAGTACACTACAACTGACATGTGAACTTCTGTAAAAGGGACTATGCTTAATGATTTTCTAATCTGTTGAGGTAAGAGTGAGTCACTGTGCCCTCAAACTAAAGCAGTTAAGAGAAGTGCTCATGCTTAGAAGTGTTTGCTTTACAGTCAATGTATTACCTGAATTATATACAAGGCTGAGGGCACAGTACAGATGAAGCCGTCAGATTATTGGCACACGTTTTCTTCCCTTTTCTCTGTGTCTTCTAGATGCACAATTGTCGATTAATGGTTGGTTAGTTCTGAAGTCAATTAAAAAAAAAGTGTTAGTAGTGCAATTAAAAAATCAGGTCTCCAAATCTGGTCCAAATATACGTAGAATACAGTGATCTTATTTCTTCTTTACTGCCCCTTGTGGCTGGAGGTTGGATATTACAGGTAAAGAATGCTGTAAAAACATAGATTATAGCAAATTGGCCTAAAAACAAAAAACAAAAAAACATCAAATAATAATTGTTAATTATCTCTGGATTTTGGGAAAATAAACTGAAAAAATACATCTGCCATGTTGCGTAGATCCAAACTAATCTAAGAAGTGCTTTTTTAGCTCTTAATTGATAATTTCCCCCCAAAATTTGTAAAATCGGTCAGACACAGTCAGATTAATAAAACGGGCTTCAAATTATCTTAACATTAGAACTACTGTATATGATGCTCCAGTTGGAAATCACAAGTTATGTAAAACTAAACCCATTCTCCATAAAATATTCCTTTTAAATACACATTAAGTCCCTTTAGCTGCCAATCAGAATGCCTTAAATCCTTAATCAGCCATATAAAAGCAAGTGTATATTTGACACAAAATGGAGGAAGACCATATTTTAAATGGAGCTACATACATTCATGCCATTGGACAGCAAGTCTTTAATAACAAAAGAAACCTCCATACAAAAGTATATGTGCATGGTCACTTATTGAAAGCAGTTTATGGAAATGATCTGACAGAGTTTATCTTTGACTTTTAAATACAATAGTTTAGACCACAACTGAGTGTGAGTGGTCCATGGGAAAGGAGCCCATCTATTTAATGGCAGCCGATGCAACAGTGCTGTCAGCATCAGGGTAACACACTGCAGATATGCATCACTATATGACAGTCAGTCTGAGCGTACTGGGAAGAAATAAAACTTTGACTTCATTTGAACTGAAGAACAGAGTTATTTAGAAATATAAATAATGCATAAATCCAACACCAGTGCAAGAAAGCATTGAGAAACACAGAACAAAATTAATTGACATTGGCATCAAGACGACACATAGAGCCTGAGTGACATTTAAACAAAACACAAATACAGAATATAATTGGTCTAGAACAATGATTAACAATGAGATTTACAATGCTGGGCTTTCCTTAAAATTTCCAATAAAAGAACAGAGATGGATTACAATTGCACAGTAGGCCCGTCATGTGCCACTCACAATCCTAAAGTGAAAACCTTAAAGCTGCGCTACCTGATTTTTCCCTTGGCTGTAGTCAAAATTCATTATTCAGTCCATAGTACAACATAACAGAAAACATCTGAGAAAAAAATGAGACTTTGAGACTTTGTTTTATAAGGACTTTGGTTTTACAACGAGGAGAAGGAACTGTTTAACCAGTCACATGCTTCCACTGGAGAGATGCGCTCTGACCGTAGACAGGTCCATTATTAATTCAAGAACTAGAATCTACAACGATAAATGTTTTATTTTAAAATTCACAGCAGATTTTATTTTTTAGTTCAAAGAATTAAAAGCCAACTTGCAACAGTGGATCGTTATTCTCAGATTTCCTGGTATGTGTATGTACTTCCTTGTTTGTGTGAGACCGTGACAGAATGTCAGAAAGGAGAGAGGAAGAGGAAAGGGTAGAGCAGCTTTAAGAACCAAGTGAATGCAGAGAAACCTGTATCACAGTTAAGAGCTGTCTGACTGGGTGCAGCATCCAGCTCCCACCTCACTCTCTGACAACCACCCGAAGGTTAAAGGTCATTGGTGGGATTGATTTTGACCCAACTGTGATGATACAAGGGCACATGCTAACACACATTCATACCATTAGAGTCCACATTCACGCTCTGGACATGAGGCTGGAGATGAAACATGATGTACAGCTAAAGGCAGGTACTGGGACAGCAGGCTTTCATGTGCTTAAAATTTTTTACATGGTGTCATTTTCAGAAATATATATTTTAAAGATTGGAAACACATAACCTAAGAGAATAAAGCCATCCCTACTATTAACACAAACTGTTGCAGTGAGGTCAAGTTCTTGGTAAACAACCAAAGTCGCACTTTACCCTGAATTAGATCTTGAACAGGTGGGAATTCAAAGGGTTGGTTTTGGGACAGGGCTCGTGCACAAAAGTGCATCTTGTAAGATTTTCACAACACAACGGTTGTCCACAGATGTCACAGATATCTCAGAGTGTGACAATCATGTTTAACATTTATAATAAAAGCCTTTAGGATTACTGTCCCAATACTTGCACATATATTTATTAAAAGATTACATGGAAATGTTAATAGTAAGTGCAAATTGGTCATAGTTCCAGAGGCGCTCCTATGCATCCAGTCATTCTGTCACTTATTGTATTACATTAGTCCAAACTGCTTCAGTGGGACATGCACTCAGTCCAAGATCTTTGCTTCACTTGTCAGAGTTCTTGCGTGGTCGACGGAAGCTGGACATGTTCTCATTGAGTGCATAGATGCGTCTGGAGAACTCCTCAAGTCCAGCCACGTCCAGCTCCCCCAGCACTTGCTCATCACACTCCACGGCCACAGCGTGGTCTACAGGGATACAACGGTAGTCCTCCAGCTGAGCCTGATCCACTAGACCCACACCTAAGCCCAGACCTGTGGCCTCTGTGCCCATGATCTCCTCGGCCCGCTCCACTGAACAGCACACTTCTGGGATGGGATCTACCGAGGTCTGTCCTGCTACCAATGATCCATTCATGGCCCCTGTATGCTGAGCTGTGGGCACTGTTTTGTCTTGAATGTCCAAAGTGTTAGAAGAGTTGGGTTGGGCAGAGCTGCTGGGTGGGGGCTCCTGAGTCTCCCGTTCCTCCACTTTAATCTCTTTCTCAGCAGCTCTCTCTATCTCCACTGGCTTCTCCTCAGCTAGCTCTATCTTTACTTCCTCCTCGTCTCCCTGCTCTCCCTCCTGGTACTCCTCTGTGGGATTGTCCAGGTGCATTGAGGCCATGCCAGCCTCCAGAGCGGAGGAGAGGTGTTTAGGGGAAGGACCAGGCTGGGGTGGCTCTACACCCACAGCGGTGTTGTAGCTGGGTGGAGGAGTAACTTTAACCTTCTGCTTATCTGCTTCAGAGCTGGCCCGTTTCCTCAGGCCGCGGTCGGGAGAGCTGCTGTGACAGGGGTATCCTAACTCTGACGTCCCAACACTGAGCTGAGACTTGACGGGCACAGGGATCGAGCTGGAGACGTGTCGGTCACTGTGTGGAGAAATGGAGAATACACATTATAAATATTTATTGAAGACACTATGTGAATAACAGACATGTATTTGGAGCTTGATCTGATCTTGACACCTCCACCCATCCAGAGCACCCAGCTAATCTCCCCTGATCCAGAGAAGAGACAGCTGTAGCTCTTTGTAAATCACTCCACCTTACAACATTCAAAAAACATTTGTGCAGCCTCTGAGACTACACACTGGTTCTGCTGAGTGGAGCAGCGCAGCAGGCGTCTGCCCAAGTATGTCAGACATTTTCCTCCATAACAGATAACAGACTCTCAATCTGGGACACCTCACTCCACCCACTATTGAAGCCATAAATTTATTTAAATGGGGGCCTCGGTGCCTCTTTCGATAGCCAAGGCCATGTGTAACTTCCCAATCTGCCTTCTCAGGAGCAGAGGCACTGTAGTCCTGAGGTCAAAGGTTAAGCAGGGCCTCCCATTACCCTCTCTAAGGATTCACGTCGGTTAGCACTTCAGGACAAATCTCAACTTGATCAGTTAAGCCCGTACCATAGTGGATGTCTCAGTCTAACTACTAAATATTAGGGCCTATCTATATAATACACTGAGATGCTGACTGCTTACACTGACCAAAACCGTATAGGCACACATTAGCTCCATAATGGACAGTTTAAGTGCCGAGCACATGACAGCCTTTATAGAGGGCCGTGACCTTGGTGTTGGCAGGTACCCTGCAGAGGTGGTCCTCACAGGGTCACAGCACACTGGGTTTGGGAGAAGTTAGACTCACATCTAGTTAAAATAGAAACTTGTCAAACTTCAAAGGTCTGCATTACAGTAAATAGGAACCATCCATGGTTAAGATACAGTATGTACTAATGGTAACAACCTGTAAATACAGACCCTCATGTCTGAAATTGAAGCTAATAGGGTACATCAATTTGTAAAAGCCCTATAGTCATTTAAGGTCAGGGTTAAGAAAATAAGAGAAACGACCTGATTGTGTGAGACGCTCTCTTAAACAATGGATCGAGTGTGCTTTACTTGGCTTTACATGACCATCAGTCATCACATCATTTACAGCAACAGGCTTTACCCTGCATCTCCAGTCAGACTCATCAATGCAAAATGTAATGAGTGCTCTGCAAAACCCAGTTTTCTACAAAAGAGACAAAAAACAAACAAACTATATCTGTATTTGAATGACAAAACTATGAATTCCCAAATGAAACCATCATGAGCTATTGGAAGTGGCTTCAAATATTTATGGATTTATTTGGTGGAAAGAAATAAAGACAGATGTCAAGAGAAGTCAATAATCTTTTAAGGAACTGGAAAATGTGCTTCAGACCATCTCGAACCAAACACAGGTTCGAACTTGAAAGTATCAGGCGAGGTTATGCATAACTTATCCTTAAATCAAGAATCACTGGGATCAAGGATCACTATTAATTGTCATTACTACCAATTTGTTTGTTAAGGTTTCTCAATCCAGTGTGTTATTTTGCCCAATTGACAAACAAACCAACAATCCAATGCTCATGAAAAACTTGCAGAGGTAACTAGGCCTACGCCGTCGTAGCTGACAGCAAGGTGTATATCAGCAAAACGCCTCCAACAACTGCTATGGCACCAATATGCACCTTCATCAGACATTGTGTGATTTCTAAGGGTTTTTATATTGTTAACAAGCAATTATGTCCCCAAACCATGACAAACTGGGAAGGGTCTATTTGACTTTTTTATGTTTGTGAAGGATGTGTTTTGCCAAATTTAGTTAATTTCCCTAAAATTACTTCTATAGAAGATGCTATAGAGGTAACTGCCATCATTTTTGGTCAGATGTGTTCAGGGCCGGGGGGTAATTAGGTGTTTCAGGTTTGAGCCTAATCAGGCAAAATATGTGCAAGGCTGTCAAATATACCTGACCTCCCAATTTCAATTAAAAATGGCTGACTTCCTGTTTGTTTTAGGGTGGGGTCATAATAATATTTTATGTTGGGTGCACTGTGGAGAATCACTGTACCAAGTTTCATTGCTCTCTGCCAAAGTGTGTCCAGGGTTCCATAGGGGTCATAAACATGGGGGCACTATAGAGGCATTCTGTATTGGACCACTGTAATGTGCCTATGTACATTAACTATACAATTGCCCGGATCATTGTGCCAAAATTCATGGGATTTCGTTTATGTTCAGCAGGATTATTGGCTCAATAAAAGTGCATCAATATTTTCTGAATTATTTAATTGTCACCAAAGTACCAAACTTAATCCAGTTCTGCATCTTCATGATATGTACCTGTGTGCAACAGTGGAAAAAGATCCAGCAAAGACTTTGAGTTATTGCATTCACAGTTTTTGCTCCTAATTAATTAATTAATGTTCATCGAAGAAGTACCCAAATTGATACAGTTCTGCATCTTTATGGTATGTACCGGTGTGCAAATGTTGAAACTGATCCGGCAATTCTTTTTTTGAGTTATCGTATTCACAGCTAGGATCTGCGGATGAACACCGTTGTGATTCCATAATATCGTTGTTTCATTGATATAAAGATATCATGAATATGTTTTTAAAACAATCACAAAGAAATAGCTCTGTACTCTGTTTATTGGAACAATGAGGAAAAAAAGAATAAATACATATGTCCCTAAGAGAAAAAAATCATTAATTATGTGTTAATGGTGAAAGAAGCCCTATGGTGGAATTTACAGTAATGGCGGTGGAGATTCTTCCTTTGCAGTGCTGTTTTGTAAAATATGCTGAGAGGTTGAACTGTTAAGTGGGTTAACTGAATGGTCTACCGAGTGCATATAGGAACCCTTTTTTGTAGGTCCTTGTACTTGAGAATGCTAACTGCAATTAGAAAAGCAAAACATAAAAAAAACTGCCTTAGTTAGGAGCGTTCATCAAACCCCTCCCCAAACCAAATATACAATATACAAATATCTCCAGTAAGTAAGTCCACTTCAGTATTATACAGTACCAATTGATAAGTAATTTAAATCGGCACATAAGCCCTGGCTACACATACACAAATATTTTCATTAAAACTTGTTGAGCTTGTTTTGGTTTGGCAACTTAAAATGTTTCTGCAAAGATGAATGATGGAGAGTTAGAATGTAAAATGTTATACATTTGTGTGGACATGTTTAGTGCTAATAGTGCCAAACATGGGCACTCAATATGCCTTCTGAAAACAAAAATGTATCAGAAGCCTTGGAATTCAAGCATTTTCTATCAAATGTACAGTATATGACATGAGAAAATTAATGAATAAAATCACAGCTAAGACCTGCAAGTAAACGCATTTTTTGAGGCACAAAGAAATACATTTACAAAAATATCTGTATGTGAGGCCTGGCCCTTCATGTCAAATCCAAAGAGAAGACATTTGCCATGTACAAAAAGCTCACCGTTTTCTTCTTTCATACAGAGTAATACAAAAGTTCAGGCAAGAGGCATCCAACAGGGGGGGCAACGGGTGAGCATCTTGCCCAGGAGGTGGGAGAAGTGGTGGTGGAGTGGGCCTGAGGTGGGGTCCTCTTCTCCACACACCCGTGTGAGCCAGCTCTCGCTTTTGGCACTTACGCTGGCAGGCTCAGCTTCTTTCCTTTCAGCACTGCAAAAGAACAAATGTCAAAAAACACAATGAGACATTTTGGTACATAAATAGTCAGTAGGCAGAAATGGAAATTATTACATTACTCGGGTAACTATCAATTGTTTTCTGCTTATTTCCATTATAAATGGATTTGTATTTAAAAGAAAGCGAGAGAGAGACTGTGGCCACAGTTCACACAATGGCAGCTGATGGTTTTTCCATTCTATTGCCATTGGCAGTGCTTGCATAGGTAGTCTCTTTGGTAGCTCTGGTGCTATAGCTATGGCTATAAAGAAAACTAGTAGTACTAGGTATACAAAACCTTTTGAAGTGTACGATATTTTCCAGACAATAAGTCACTTTTTTAATAGTTTGGATGGTCCTGTGACTTAGTCAGGTGCGACTTATACATCAAATATATAATTTTTTTGCTTCGCTTTGCTTTCACACCACCATTTTAAAATGCAGACTATCAGACTTTCCATGAAGGGCACATGCCATCCCGTTACAGAGGCCAGTCTCAGGAAAAGAGTGTTTTGGTTTCATGTGGAGAAATACTTCAACTTTAGGGGCTTGTTTTACAGTTAAAATTTACAGATATAATCACAAAACTAGAGTAGATTATAAAGAGAGATAGTAGTAATGATATAAAGTAAATACAGAAAGGATAATGCACTGTTTAAGAGCCGTTTATGTAGTTATATTGTCACGTATTCTGCTACACAGGAGCCTGCTGATGTAGCGGAGGATAAAGCCACATAAACCCATGAGTCTGTTGCATTTAACCAGCTTGAGATCCGCTTAATTTTAACCACTTTTCAGATGGTTTATTAGCTTTCTGTGCTTGTCTGGATTCTTTTAAAACATTTTAAATGAGTAGTAACTGACCTATCCTGAACACTTTCAACATGTTTGTTCATTTTCTTCAATAAAGTCACTTTCCAACAGCCAGTAAGTAAATAGTGTAAAGTGTGATACAGCTCACCTTTCGTTACATATAAATAGAAGAAGTCGCAGTAGAGGATGGTCTGCACAACACCGGCCACAATGGCGATCATGTCAAAGAAGCCCTCAAAGTAGAACCTCCATATCCAATTGATGAGGTAGAGGGCTCGGTACAGGCCCAGGAAGAACAGGTAGTGAGTGGTGATGGTCTCTGCCTCGCCCGTTTTACTGATCATGAACAGCTGTGGCAAGATGGCCACTGACTCCAGGTAGATGGAGAAAGTCCACAGGATCTGGGACAAACACAACAATCACTCTAATTAGCAAGCCAGACAACACAGGTCAGTTATTTCTTCTTTAGTGCGGTGAGTTAATTTAACGCTACCGATCATCTCCATTTCTTTTTTTCCGCACAATGTAGGCTAAACTGAGCCGCTTTACAGGTGTCTGCCACTTTTCTGATTAGATTACTCCACACTGTTCGCCCTGCCCCAGAAATCAATTGATGCGAGTGAGTCACCAGACACGCTGGTACAGCAGAGAGTCTGGCTCTGTCAAATATACCTGACTTCCCAATTTCAATCCAAAATTACTGACTTCCTGTTGTGGAAGAATAACATTTTATGTTGGGTACACTGTGGAGAATCACTGTACCAAGTTTCATTGCTCTCTGCCAAAGTGTGCCCAGAGTCCTATAGGGGTCAAAAACAAGGGGCTGCTATTGAGGCATTCTTTATTTGATCTCCGTAATTTGCATATGTACATTAAATACACACTAGCCCGGATCACTGTGCCTTCTGTGCCTAAAAACATTCTTCACAAACATCCCCCTCTCATATTTGTCATGGTTTGGAGGCGGGGACTCTTTATTGCTTGTTAACAATATAAAAACCCTTACACCTAATTTACACTGAATCTGTCACATCACCTGTACGTCTGCAGTAATAAAAAGAACTCCATGAAAGTCAAGGTGACAATTTACACCAGCTCCATCAGTGCACCGGCATGAATGAAAACTTTAACTGTAATATCGAGTAAATGAAAATACGGGATGATTGCCTCGAGCCTTTGAGATTTTGTTACTGTTTCTCTTTTAACGGTTCTCGAGAAACTCACATCGCCGCATTATCATAAAGGGGAAACACGTTTGGAGCGCTTTTCACGCCAATAGAGAGGACAAAGACAGGCTAGGATCAGATGAGTCCATCAGTTTGTTATTTAGTCACAACTCGATGGTTCTGGCTAACACGTGCTGTAGACGCAAAAATATGATGGATACGTACTGGAGACTAAACAGATTCAGTGTTATTTAGGGGTTACAAATCACAAAAACAATGTCTGATTAAAGTGCACATTGATGACATATCATTTGGGGCAGACGTATGGGGCCGTTTCACCGATTCATACCTTGCTGTCGGGGATGACAGCGTGGGCCTAGTTTATTTTTTGTAATTGAGAGGAACAATGATTGAAATTTGATTCATTGCACAGCCCTAGAATTGAGTAATATGTTGAACACTGAATTGGATGTACATTGAAATTGTAGTTGAAATGCTTTTGTGAAGACACTAATAGCAGTAGTCTTCTATGTAAATCAAAAATACAGACAAAATTATGTAAAAAATCTAAATTGTGATTGTATATTTTAACCATATCACCCAACCCTAGCTGAAATCATGTTATTAAAATGTCAAATTAATTCAAACCATCATTACCACAGTTTAATCATTTGAATGAAACCATAACAAATATTGAGCTATACAAATTTTACCTCTAAAGGGGAAAAGTCATGGTTGACCAAAAAAGCCAGTCCTCCCACAGGAACCACCAGGAACTCCACTCTGAAGGTGTCATGGTTCCCGTCATACGTGGCTTTAAACTTCACATAGATCAAGTAGACAGTGGCATACGCACAGCCAATGTAAATGATCTGAAAAAGAATCCGAATTGCAATTTTTATTACAAATATCGCAATTGTGATTAGGCTTGCTTATTTTGTTTTAGGAAACCAAAATTTTGGTTCACAGCACATTTAAAAGCTGTCTAGAAGCACTTCAAATCTGTTAATTGTTAAACTATTGTACTTCCACAAAAATGGCATGCCTTACAAAACATTTATCAAAGGTTAAACCTACAAAGTAAGCAGGGTTATATTTGCATTTTTTCCAGGAGATATTTTTTGCAGCTTTTGCGATTTGCAACCATTAAATGTCGTATTCAATTTGATTGCATTTTAATGCGATTAATAGTGGTGTCCTACTTACTGAACATCATTGAGTCAGTGGATGGATGATTAGAGGAACTGGCCTTTTGATGTTTTGTACAGTAGCCTATTTTATTAAGCTAGATAGAAAATGGTTACAAAATAAAAGAATAGACTGCAAAAAAATTACTTTGATAAATAATTTATTAGTGTAGTCTTTTTTTATTTATAGTTTGCCAAAAAAATATCAAAAATATGGGGCACTATTCAGTCTTCCTTTATTTGACCTCTATAATTTGCATGTACTTTAAATATATGTTCAGCAGGATTAATGGCTCAATTAAAGTGCTTCAGGGCTAAATAAATCCAGTTCAGCGACTTCATGATGTGTTACGCCTACAAAAGTTGAAAAAGATCCAGCAAAAACTTTTTTTAGTTATTGTGTTCACAGCTTTAGGTAATTAAAGGGGCTTATATACAGGATTTAAAGCAAAAACATTAAATAATATTTATTTCACATTTTGTCACATGTTGTGATGTCCATGGTTGCCTCAGTAAACATGTAAACACAATTTATGGTAGAGGTGCGGGTTCAGATTCAGTTAGCTAGCTTAGCACCTTGACTAAATGCTACACACTGCTGTTGAGATGGCAAAAGTTTCGATCTGGTCGCTGTATTTTGTTGACATATTTGCTCTTTGCCGTGTCTCAGGAGTTTGTTTTATTTCTGTGTCAGTGCTGGAGAGTGTCGTTTTTTAGGGCACGGAGCGGATATTTGTTAACAGGGCTATCTCCAGAGATAGTGGTACGCCAGAGCAGGCTTATGTCCACATGTTTATAAAGCAATTTTAAACAAAATACAGCAACTATATCCACAGGTCTCAGTATGATCCTCTCAGAATCAAAACATTAAATGTAACTTGTTGCACCACACCACTGGTAATAATATCTAACATAGTTTTGATTTTTTTTAAAACACAAAATTTAGAAGCGTATAACTTTGATTAAACTTCTGTAAACACAAAGAACAGGATATTGACAGTTACTCTAATGGCCACGTGAGGTACAACACTAACTATAGACGACGGTGAAGGTTGTCATTCATCCAGGTAGAGGTCATTCTGAAAGTTGAAAAAGGGCATCTGGACAAGGTTTTGATTGTTGAAAAGCTTTCATCTGCCAATCCAGCAGAC
>JAVQKC010001635.1:0-16241 GCA_036025475.1 Philypnodon macrostomus
ATAACTTTTTACTATTTGTAGTAGTGATGTGGTTGTAGCCAGCAGGGGGAAAGAGGGCCTTAATGGAACATTCAACTAATCTGAGCTTCTTTTAACAGAGATGAAACAACTGTTAAAAAAAACGCTTAAAAGGGACTAGTACAAAATGCAATAATAAACATCGACACTTTTGCAGAAGACATCAACACATCCTTATATGGCAGTATTTAATGCCTCTCAAAGCATACTGTTTGCCAACATAGGTTTCACCCTCTTGGTAAACACTGTAAACATATCCTCTTGCAACAGACATAAAAAAAATCAATTGTTGTCTTATGTGGTTAATTTTAGATTTGAATCCATGGTCAAAATGTTATTAAAAACATAAGCTTGTGTAAGAATTAGTCTGGCCAAAGACGAAGTTGAATAACTAGACATTATGATGGAGGGTGGAGGTTGCATACAAGTCGGAAGTTAAGGCTGGCTCCTAGACGCCTGGCTCCCATTGACTCACATTCCAAAAAATGTAATAATATACACAAGTCAATATTGTCTTTCCAGATATAATTATGGTGTCGCCGTTTTATTTGATCATCTAATAGTTGCCTTATGATTACTGGGCAAATAATAACCAGTATTTAAACTTTTTGATGGTCCGCGTTTAACAAATGAACTTGACAAAAGCAACTCTAGATTACACTTTGCTTGTTTACATTTTTTACACTTTTGTGAAATTTCTAGAATATATAATGTTATCATCTCCAAGTTCCAAAATGTTCTAGGCATTTGTTGATATGTAATTACTGGCCATTTTACTTTACAAATGAGATATCCATAAACCAGAAATAAAAAGCTTTTAATGTAATATCTCAACAAAACCTGTCTTCAACCAAAATTCTTTTGTAGCTAAACTGGCAAGTTGCATATTCAAACATTAAATCAATATATTCCACAGTGATGTCAATATCTACTAAGGAGGTTTTGCAGTGGTATCTACTTACTAATTATAGCTACAGGAGAATCTGGCCTGCTTTATATTTTTTATTTATTTAATTAATTAATTTTAATACAAAACTTGAATGAAAAGGAGCAGAGAGAAGATTATATCTTATATTTTCTGCCGCTTTTTAACAAAAATATGTATTTTTCACATTCTGTTTAACAAAAACAATATTTACTTTTCACATTCTGTTTATCAAAAAAAAAGAAAATACTTTCCACATTCTTTTTGACAAAAATATTTACTTTCACATTGTTTGACTTTTTTTTTTACTTTTCACATTCTGTTTAACAAAAAAATATTTATTTAGACTTCCTCAGCTCCACCTAGTCCAAATTTGGTCACTCTCACTTCCCCAAACTCATTTAATTTCTAGTGGCTCAACTGAAATAATGGTTTCATTGTGGGGTTAAACACATTTACATCATTTTAGGTCATTTTCTTACCCATTCGTCCACACTCCTCTCTCTTGGTGAAGTACTTGAATCCGTTTGCTGCCCGGCGCTCTGCCTTCTCGTGCTTCTTGACGTGCCACGGCAGTTTGGTGGTGATGTTGGTGACAAAGTAGCAGCCGGGCCGTAAACAGTGATAGTGGCCCCTCATTCTAAACTCACAGTGCTGTGGATGAGACACAACATCAATTACAGTTTCATGAGTCAAATGTGGTGAATGTGTAGAAGCCAGGCTGAAACTATTAAGATCAATTGACATCTGGATTCAAAGTGTAAGTCCGGATGTGGACTGTACTCAAATCAGAAAATAATGATACTCAAGTAGAAGTAAAAGAAAGAAAGTACAAATGTATCTGTAAGTGTAACATCGGAAATGTTTTAAGCTTAATTTAATCAGACAAAATGTCAAAAGTATTTCCAAATATTAAAAACACAATCTTTACAAAAGAATGTGGATGAACATAAAACACACTTCCAAAAGATTCAAAAGATTACTCAAGAAATGTAACTGAGTAAATGTAATTGAGTAAATGTAACTGAGTAAATGTAACTGAGTAAATGTGACTGACTCATGGTACTTTTTTATTGCCAGATTCACCACAGAAACCCCTCCTTTTTGACATGTCTGCACATCACCATCTGTTTGTGGGGCCCACGTCCCAGAGGACCGGGCCAAATAAGATCTGCACTGTTCAGAGATGGAGGAGGGTGAGTGGGGGGACAGTGGGGGGGTTTGTGAGGGGGCTGATTTTCAACACATTAATGAATTAATTTAAACGCTTTTCCAAATACAGGGACTGCCATTTAGGTTTCATTTACCGAGCATTCCCCTGATTTTTGCCCTATTCCAGACAGCCTTGTTTACTGTGCCAGTGACAATGATTTATTGGGTAATATCAGCTAAATTGGCCTTTTCTGAGAGGAGAATGCGGCAGTCAAAATGACATCATTGACATATAAACAGGCATTACCGGGGCGAGTCGACTGTCTTTTTCAGCTGAGATGGAAGACCGGGAGCAGTGCTTGTGAAAGCCTTGAGTCAAATAAGCTCAAATGCTGGTCTAATAGATAGCATACTTCACAGTGGGAAATGTGTGGGAGATGACAGAAAGTGATTCAGCTGCAGTTAAAGGGGCCTCACCTGGTTGGGGCACAGACACTGCAGGGAGTAGTAGGAGAACTGGTCTCTGACGTTCACCAGGTTGTTGTTGGGGTTGATGTGGTCCAAACAGTGGGACTCGGCCTTTCCAGAGGTCTTACACACGTACTTACAGTTCCCAAACAAGCAGTGGAAGTGAAACTTGTTTGAGTATTTACAGTCAGTAGCCAAACAGGGGTCACTGGGTCAAAAGGAACAAGTGGAATTGTTATTAATTACTTAATGAAAGGCCAGTATTGTCTATTACAACTATACTGTGTGTATAGATCTTAGGTGTTTCTCTTACTTTTCTTGGAACTGCAGAAAGCCAGGTTTGACTTGTGGCTTGGCGTTCTCCAGTGAAGTGGTGGCCGGCAGGTTGGGCATGGAGGCGGGCATCTGCGGGATAGTGCCAGTGAGCTGTTTCCATGCCAACAGGGAGGGGGGTGGGGAGCTGTAGCCCCCAGATGAGCTGAGGTGGCCCATATCCATAGAGGTGGTATTGGACATTGACACGGGGGCAGCTGGCTGCAGAGGGGCAGACTCTTTAGCCTCATTGAAAGAACCTTCCGACTTCACTTTCAAAGTGGCTCGGAGGTGAAAGCTGCAGGAACAAAACAGGAGCTCATTCTTTATGCTGCACAATAAATCTTCAATCTCAAATGTAGATGTGGGTGTATTTTTCCTGATCATGACTAGGTGTGACACTCACTTAGCGTGTTTTATGGCCCCGTCCACAGTACTGAAGAGTGCTCCACAGTCCTCCACCATGCAGTGGAAGTGTACTTTCTGAAGGAAGTCACAATGTGCCTCACAAAAGTCATCAATGTCAAACCTATAGAGGAACAGACTGTCAATGTAATCTCTCTTTATAGCTATGTTTATAACTCTGTATGATTTTGAGCTCTCTGGCGGTCTCTTGATACTAGAACACATTTGCAAAAGATAAAAAGACATACATGACATTACAAATTAGTTTAGACTAGTATTGCTGTGAGTCTTACCTGCGCAGGTATGTTCTCCAGATCTCGTTGGGCTTGTCAGGCAGAGACCTCTTCAGGACCTGGTTCAGATAATGTCCTGCCTCTGAGCCTTCGCTGCCGTTACCACTCTCCATCTCAGTCTTCATATTCATGGCGTTAAAGAGTGAAGGGTTCACCTGTGACATCTACACAACAGAAAGTATTTCAAATATTGTATTTTATCTGATTTAAACATGTTTGATTTGAACTTCTCATGAGCTGAGAACCCTTCACAAAAGGCATACTATTTCCCTTTTAAGTCTAGGTAATCCTGATTTGGGGGAACAAAAATGCACTTGACTTCAGGCCAGGCCCGTTTGCCAAGTGTCCTCTGGGAGCGACTGAGCAGCTCTAAAGCCACAGAAACTGACGTGACACTATCTGTTGTGGAATGACTGAAAATTGTAAAGCAACCTGGGGTGTGTTGAAAAGGGCTATGGGATATTGTTAGTACAAACACAAGTTCTATTCAGTTTTATTTATTTTTTATATTTTGAGTAAAACTTTAAACTACACCTACTACCTTTTCTGCCATGGCACCACCCCACTGCAGTAAACCACCTTTAGTCATCTGTACCAGTCAGGCTAGATGTATGATTAAAAGAATGTCCATTTTAATCTCCAAGAAGAAAACACACACATATAAATTTCCATACGCCGACACTTAGACTCGGTCAAAAATGATGGCCGTGCCTGACAGTCTTTTTTCCTTGTCTGACTTTTAATCAAATAATTTACAAACTCTATAAATAATTGTACAGTGAGGCAGGGAGTGAAAAAGGATAAAGGAGGAGAAAAAAAATGGACGTGGGGTTCGAAACAGCTCATCAAAAAACAAACATCTCGATATATCTGGCCTGGCACCAAGCTACTGCTTCATTATATTAATCTGTGAGAGAGAGCTGCAGTGAAAATTACGTTGTATGAAAAATGGCTGGAAAATTTAAATGATACAAACTCATCTTATTAGCAGCGAAAACATTAAAAAAACAAACAGGGCCCCCTCCGTGTCCCGCTAATTTGTCTTTGGGATGAAAGGCGTTTGATGGATGGATCTTACCTTATTCATAAGCGAGGATAAAAGAGATGTATTCCCTGGTACCGCGTGTCCGTTTGATTCATTACTGGAACAAGTCAAATGAACAATGTTTAGTCAAGATTTGCATGAGAACAGTAAATATTACTATTTATCATATGAGGTGCGTCTGTTGTATAATGAAGAAGAAAAATGCTGTCTTATTAAGAAATAAGGTCTACAGTGAGCTAGACTTGAAGGTTTATGCATAGCATTTTGCCACAAAAGTGAACAAAAGCGATGAATTTTTAATAAATGTATGCATAGCAGATTTGTGATAAATGGCTGTGAACTAAATGGATAAAAATGACTTTGAAAATCACAAAACCACAGACTTTTCCTCTATGTTAATTTATCATATGAATATTCAGCGCTCTCTCTATTTACATTACATTTCCATCCCTCATTGGGCCTGTCTACAGTCAGTACCTGTGGTCTTTCTTGCTGAGGTCCAGGCTGTGCTCCTGGGCAGAGTCCTGGGACGACTCCAGCGGCTCCTGCTTCACTTGAACCAGATTGAACTGGCCTGACGACTGCTGCCCGCTCCCTAAGGATGACACACAAACAAAGTTATTGTTGGTCAGCATTATTAGCCTCTGATGAGATATAATGTGACTTCTGTCCTGGCCCGAAAAGAATACTCCGAGTGATAATTATTGTGAAATTATGTCAGGCCGTCAAGCCGTTTAAACTGTGATTGAGAGGCGGGAGATCTGAGGGAAAAAGACTCCTTTTTCTGCAGCACTTGTCACAACTCATTTGCCGGGCTGCCTCTTAACTGGTCATTAAGTGAGATGCTAATGCTGAGGGAAAGTGGCAGTCTCAGATTGGACCCCCCCACCTCTTCTCCTCCCCACCTTCCCGTCGTCCTGACAACGGTGCCACTGAGCGTACCCACGAGGAACAGGGCCGCTATGTCGGTCAGATTGGAGCTGACAGCCAATCAGATTGGTTCAAATAGCGTGACCTCTCAATCACATTCTTCTGCAAAGAGGTATTCAGTGGGTGCTGTGAGCGAGGACAGAAGATTAAATAAATAAATGCCAAGCGGACAGTTTGGGGTAGAAACGCTGACAGGAAGGTGAGTGCGCCCCACCCCGGCCATCCCCCCGAGGGACTGAAATATTCATTTGTCCTGAGGCTACAGCCCAAGATGGGTCCTTGCAAACCCTCTTAGACCATAAAAACAACAGACCCCTGATTGGTTTGGTCAAAAATGTGTTGTTTAATAAAGAGGCCGGTGCTGACAAGGTCATGGCCGAGCAATAGTGCGCCCTTGGCCTTGTGAAGACCCTCTCTTTTTACTTACTGGAGGCAGGAGGGGGGGGGGGCAGAAGAGATGACCCACAGACATATCAGGCAGAATAGAAGCCGAAAAGCCCGACTTAGGCCCTGTCAGCTGAGATCGAGAAGTGTCAGTGTCAGCTCACTTTGACAATGGGCCGGGGGTGGGGCCGGGGCGACGTGTGGGGCTCAAAAAGAAAACAACAAAGTATTTTACGTCTGATTTGAGGTCAGTTAATGCTTACTGCTTCCCTTCCCCCTCAACTCCTTAAGAGCACCCAAATTAACCAGTCAGCCTTGTCATTGAGAATTACATCAACTTTGACCAAATGAGAGCATGTTATATGAAGATGATCTACATAATGGCCATGCTGGTTAAAGGGACTATATTATGCCCTTTTAGCCTTTCAAGTTCTATAAGTGAAAACAATACAATATTTATATAAAAAAGAGCTGTTGCTTTCTGTCTTAGGCACAGATTATGTAGCAATTAAGGCCTTGATTCCCCCTTTTAGTCACGCCCACTTCACAACAGCCAGTACAAACAATGGAAAGTAGTAGCAAGTGTAAAAAAACAAAAGTGTAACCAAGCACTTTCAACCTCTGAGAAGGTCAGCGTCTCCGTATACAGGATTACTCAAACATACATGAATAAAACTAAATATAATAATGTATGTTTTTGATTATGACATGCTAAAAAGCTCAGAAAAGTCCCCTTAGCATAACAGGACCCCTTTAGTACTTTTGAGCAGCTGAAGAAGGCGGATTACGGTCTCTTCTCTCTTTCATACATAATTTTTTTCCTTCCACTTTTCCAAACAAGGAGAACAAATGAGTTTGACTCAAAGCAGCTTCTTTCTGGAAATTATCCAGGAATAATGTAGCACCATGTAATTACTGCCGATGAGATACAGAGCTGGTGAAAGATCATTTGTACTGTGTGTCTAATTAGTAAACCCTTCAGATGCTCCAATCTCTGCGAAAACACTTAGGGCCAAATTACAGTGGAACATTAATAAGAAAAAACTCTGAATTATGGCGCCACAATAAACTCTATTGCTATCGCATTATTGGTATATGCAATATCTATAGCATAAGAGACTAAATGTATCACAATAATGTTATGGTTTCTGTTGGAAATTTACACTCAAATAGTGTTCAAACCAATATAAAGGGTTATGGCCTATTTAGTGGTCCTTTTTAGTCTTAGTTCTGATTTAGGTTAGAAATGCTTCATTGGTCCCAGGGGTTTCCCAGTTTTTCATTCATAATTTTTTTATACCAAAAACTACAAATATTGTCATCACATTACTCTCAACATATTATTGCATAGCACTATCATATCATTTTTCAGATAATTCTCTGAAGATACTAAGAAGCAGAAAGTGGAAAAAAACACAATCGGCTTCATTTGTAGCAAAGTTTCACAACCTGAAAAAATAAACTGTAGAAAAAATAGCCACAAACACTGACATTTCTCACACCTTTTTTGAAGAAGCGCAAGCCACTTCCTCCTCATTTTGGCCATAAATGTTCTGTTCTCACATTATACAAAACAATTATGAGAACAAAATACTATAGAGCCTTTCTGATGATCAGGGGTGTGATATACTGTAGGTAGGGGCGGCACTAATTATCTCAAATGTATGATTATTAGTACATTTCAAGCACCTAAACTTAGAATATAGTACAATCTTCAGTCATATGGTTTTTGCAATATTCAACATAATTATTGCATATTGTTTTTCAAATATGGTGCAGCCCTACTTAAATCAGAGGGTTGGGGAGGAGCTCCATCTGTGGATCCCTCCGTGGGACACTCCCCAGGTTCAGACTACCTGCTGCAGCCCAGAGGTGGAGCTCTGCTTGACAGCCTGCGCTCCCCCGTCCCGCTCAGGAATTCTAATCCTTTCCCGGGACCAACATCCGGAAATGCACCCCCTCGTAACCCCCCCATCCCACCTGCTAAATCACAGCACAGGACACCGCCACTGGATTCAGGATTTTTCACCAGGTTTAATTACACAAACCTGATCTCAACATCAGCGAGTCTGTCTGGGATTACTATTAAAAGACAGAAAGATCTGAGCAGCAAACAACTACAACACATCATGATGCAAGTGTGAAAAATAACCACATAAATCACTTCATTAACAACATGACATTAAACATGCCCTAAACCACCAGGAATAGCATATAGGAATATAATATATCCTGGGACCAACTTCCTGAAATGTACCCCACAATCACACTTGTTCAATCTGTGGGAGGCCTCACTGTTGCAAAAAAGCATAACTTTATTCTCACTGTTACACGCTTTGTTTAGAGCAATGTGATAAACCCCAGACAAGCCAATTACCTCTGAAATTTATGTGAATTGTGTTTATGCTAAATAGATGTTGACATGTTTTGTGGAAACAGCAGCTTTCGAGAAATTTAAAAACTCTTTGCCGATGCACGAGAGAGCACACTTGTATCTCTCTGAGCTCTGGTGCATTGAGTCATTTCTGCCTGAGCGATTTCTGTTTTTTTATCAGTCTGCGTAGAGGATATGGGAGAAAAAAACAGTTTTGTTCTCACAATTTTCTGAACTTAATTTCATTCCACCTCCATTTGGCTGGAACGGCACCAGGCGCAGATAAGGGAGCAATGATGAGGAAACATGTTCAACACAGGCCCCAGGAGCCCCCACTCTGAGCATCATCTGAGACTTTTACAGAGCTCCACTCTTCCCCTGTCAGCGCATTTATCTCCAAATGGATTGTGGGTATCTAACAAACGATCAACACAATAACAAGCCCAGAGTACTGCCAGGACCGTGCCTCCGGTGTGTCCCTTTAAGCCCGAAAGAGAGCGCCGGTTCCTCTCTCCCCGCAGTGGGATAGTCACTCAGATGACCTCTGAGTGCACTCTGTGGGCTAGTACAGTACAAGTGGAGCCAATCCACAGAGCAGCAGGCAGGAGGAGGCTGTTACTGTACTTACATGAACTGAGTCTAGTTTTGGGTTATTTTGTAATGTACTTGTTCATTTTGATCCATGTGTGTAGGTAAATTTATTGATTAAAAATAATAATCAAGGACGCATGTTTAAATAAAACTGAAGATATGATTTACAAGAGCTAGCATGTAATTAGCTGAAGCAAAATATACATCCAGTTTCTTATTATTTCATTCACATGTTTGAGGGATCCTGTGTGCTGAAACGCTGATCTTCTCAGGTGCAGAAAACACTTGGGTTTCGCCATTCTATGTAGATAGATGAAGAAACTTGCTGACATTTGTACTGAAGTGGGTGTGTCCAGCAGGGGGAAAGAGAGCCTTAATGGGAGGTGAACCTAACCTGAGCTTTTCTATTAAGAGAGAAGGCAAAAGCTCCCATGTACAGATAAGTGTATTTCTTTTGGTAATATAATTAGTTGATAAATTGTCAGATATTGTATCCATGCCAAGAAGATATAACAAAATATTTTCCCTTCCATTTCATTCTACACTTGCTTACAATTGCTTATCAACTAACCTGTTTCAGAGCTGTTAGGCTTGAGAGCTGCAGCCGCCAGTCTGGCCATCATAGGCGATATGACCCCCTTGCTGGCCGAGATCTTCTCCATGATGGATGAAGTGGAGAAGGAGATCGGGGTGGATGCCATGATCCCTCCGTCAGCTCCAGAAGTAGAGTAGCCTTGGCTCAGAGAATCAGTAGGCATAGAGTGGGCCACTGAAGATGCTGTTGATATCAGACTAGCAGCAGGGGGTGGAGGCTGGAGGGGTAGCCTTGGCATTAGGGGAAAAAATGGGTTTGATGCGGCTAGAGCACTGCTGGATAGGGCCAAAGCAACAGGCATGTTACTGGGCAGGGTCTGAGATAGTAGGCTGTTTATCCTCTGTCCCGCGGCCGTCATAGTGGGAGTAGGCTTCAAGCTGTGGCCAGAAGGAGACGAAGAAACAACATTGGAGGTGGGCGTGGACATCAGGTGCGGCCCAGTGTTGGACTGTGTGGTCGGAGAGGCGCTCAAACTTGAATTCTTGCTGCTGATGGTCGAAAAATCTACCAGATCATCATTACTTGACTCCTCAGGTTCATCTTTATGAGCCAGGAAGCCGGAGGAGGAGGGGAGTCCCAGGACGCCGGAGGATCTAATATGGCGGCGTTCATGTTTACGTTTGTGGGACGTCATCTGGCTGGTGGAGGTGAAAGTGAAGCCACAGCCCGAGCGAATGCAGTGGAAGTGGTTGGTAGCTTTGCTGTAGACGCACCCCTCATACTTGCATTCTTCATATTTATAGAACTTCTTGAAGCCATCTTTGGCGTAGGCATCGTCCTTGATGTGATAGCTCTTGTGCTTCTCGATGTCACACTTGTTCTTGAAGGTGAAAGTGCAGCCCGGACGCCTAAAGCAAATAGCAAAAAGAAAAACATCACAAAAAGGATCAGACCGGCGCAGTGGTTTGGTGCAGCTGGGAGATAGTTCACTTTTTAATACATTAGAAAGGCACATTGATAACAGTGGGGGCAGCAGCCCACATATTGCCACCTGTATCCAGTGCCAGAGGCAAACAATGATTTTAATGAATCAAATTCCACTGATAAAGATTTGCTGGACTTGCCTTTTCAAAATAAAATACTATACTATACTAAATTTAAAGGGTCCTATTATGTCCTAACTCAACTTTTTTTTTATATATATTATATGCTGAAGAGCTGACCCCAAACACAAACATTGTTTGCATTGGCAGTAGTGAAGTGGGTGTAGCCAGCAGATAAGGGTACTCTAAGCTAGAGCATATTAGTTATTTGTTCCTTTATTTTCAGTAAATTGCATTTTTAAAGTTAAAGATCGTAAAATTCAAATTGTGAACAAAAAAAGCTACATATTGTGCAACATGTATATACAGTATGAGTAATTATGACGTGACCTTTTTCAGATACAGTGCAGATGACATTTACTGTAAGTTATTGAATACATTTTTAAATAATCTCCTCACCTGCAGTGGAAGTGTGTGGTCTTCTGCCCGTAGAACTGGCAGCCGACCGTGCCACAGTCCTCGGTGGCACGAAACCTCTGGAAGCCATCGTTGATCAACTGGGCGTTCTTTTTGTGGAAGTTCTCATGGGTCATGACATCTGAGGTGCTGGTGTACACTTTGCTGCAGCCCACCTGCAAAATCAAATCAAGAGCACATCTAAACATCTAGGCCTTTGCACAACCGAGAGTTTCAGTTTGTAATAATGGTTGAAAACAATGCTCTAAAACAGAGATCTGATATTGTCTATATCGAGAGTGTATGGCTCACTGTGGTTACTGAAAATCTAGCGGCCTAGAAAAGAGTGGAAGTAGCCTGTTTTCTCATGTAAACATTTTATTGTGGTGATACCAAATACCCTTGCAACATGCATGAAGAAGGCACACGACTGTAAAGTACCTAAAGATGGGCATTTTAGAAACTGAGAATCTGTTGGAGTATGATGCATTCACCACAAAGATAGTGTAACTAGTTTCGGCAGCAAAGTAGAAGACAGTAGCTTGAGAGAAATATATTTTGAGGACTAAGGGAAAAAATAAATCATGTTAAAAGCACCAATTGTATATCATTTCTGCCACACAAACTGGGCAACTTCTCCTGACTTCTTCTGAGTCAAACAATGGAAAAAATGCTGTTGTGTTTTTGTCTTTTAGTTGTAAATCAAAAGTGCCCATGCCAACATCTGCGTCTTCTCAGCACAGTTAAAACAAGACTTGAAACGTCCTAATAACAATTACGCCATTAGAAAGGTTTTAAAGGAATATATCGAGTCATCCTCAGAGAAAGCGCTTTGCACAGTGACACTTTGAAAATAAGCAGAAGTAAAAAATTAAACAAATCCCAAGGGTGAATAATCTTCAACCGGCCGCTGGGTACTAAAAGATGAAAAATGTGTACTTTATATAAACAGTCAAGTGAATTTTATCCATGCCAATTAAGGAGTGAGAGAGAAGATTTGGCGAAGGGAAGGCACTCAGATGGGTTCAGCCATTTTTCAATTTTCTTTTATTTATTTAAACTCGGAGCATCGGTTGAAATGGACAAGGTGTGAAAGTGTCATTGCTCTTAAAAGATGTAGGTTGACTGTCCTAGCCACCCAGGATACTGTTTATGTCTCATAGAAGAAGCAGACTTTCCAAAGCCAGGCATATGCTGTGCTATTACAGTAAATGGTTGTTTGAAGAATAATGCTAATATTTTTGAAATAATATTATAAGGCTTTTTTAAAACTTTGTGAGACCCCCAAAAAAGATTAGCTTGAAGCAATGTCATAGATTTATTTGATAATACTAGTAAAAAATTGAAATGCAGGTTGTAGTGGTGGATGGAAAATCATATATCAAATAAGACTTCAAAGACTGGGTTACAACTGCTAGGCACTTTGAAAACCAGGTCAATATGTACAGTACCATTGACCAAACAGTGCTATATCTGTCCTTTGAATGAGAATGGGTTTCATTATCATTTCAAAATCTCTGTGCTTATCCCACATGACTGGGTTCTTGTTTGTACTGTAGTGTTTCCATTGGGCCTACACTGTAACTGTGGTGCCTGTGTGGGCCTTTGTGTGGGCTGCAGAGGAGGTGCTGGTTTTGGTATTTAGCATACTATAGTGTACCTGCATGCAGTGATAGTGGGTGCTTTTTCCATTGAGGTGACATCCGTGATAGTAGACGCTGCAGTCGTCCAGAGGGCTGAATCGCATAAAGCCATGTTGTAGAGAGTTGTCCCTCTTCTTGTGCATGTTGTAGTGCCGGATTACATCTTGCTTACTAGTGAACCTCTGCAAAATATAAAAAACCAAAAGGGGGAAATGGGGCGAGGGAAGGAGGGAGGAGGGGAGGGGAAAAAATGTACAGCAACAGGTTGGTGTTTATTTTAAAAACCGGTCACAGAATCAGTAACAAGTCACTTTATATGTGTGCTAGGAGCAGCTGCAAGGACGCAAGAGCCAATATGGCAGATGAGAAGGGTTGTACGGGATGTCTTTAAAGGTGACATGTTCTCCAGTTATTGATTTACTTTGCATATCTTAAAAGCTATGTCCCATCTAAATAGCTAACTACACCCTCCTTTAAGGCTGCGGGACGGTAGAAGTAGAAGCCTTGGGTGGAATATAAACTTAGGGCTGGGCGATATGACAAAAAATGTACATTCATCTATACTGTATTTTAATTGCCTAATATGGTAAGGATTTTATCGTTTTTAGCATGATCAAATATTCAAAATAAAATGTTGAGTTAAACTGGACCAAAAACCCAAAAGTCCATTGAAATACATTTATAGCAACATAGCAATTTTGACCTATTTAGATTTTTTTTAATCCCCCTTATCTATCTCCACAATGTTTTTCTTCTCCTTCTACCAAAATGTATTTTTTTTAATTAAGATGGATCAATTGACATGCAAGATCACAGTTGTGATGTGAAAAATCCTGTTCCGTGCAGATGGTTTTTGAGACATGCTCGGGGGGAAAAACACCAGACAACAGAAACAAACAAACAAGCCAACCAAAAAGCTGCTTTCAATTCACTAAGATATGATTTGGCTTTTAATTAATGCATTAACACTTGCTTTTTGGTACATGCTTTGCTGAGAATATGCCCAGGGACTTCTCTATGTGAAATCACAACTACATTTTCAAAATCCCCCTCAAACACACACACACACACACACAAGAATGGTGGCTCTACGGGGACGTGCAGCAACCAAATCTGCTGTAATTGGGCTTAAGCTGATATTACAGAAAGTGTAAGAGGAGAAGCACCAATCAATGAGACAGTTGTGGCTTCAATCCTTATTTATCTCCAGTTGAGAGAAAAACATCAGAAAGCGCCATTCTTAAAAGCAGCTAATTGCTGTACAAAGTGGGGTAATTGCTTTGTGTCATGTGTTCCACTGGTGCACAAGTAAAAAGCTGCTCACTGCCTGCTCCTCTAGGCCTGCTTCATGGGGCATCTATTTATTTTTAAGACTTTATTAGGATTTCTTGGTCCAATTATACATGTTTAGCTCGTGGAATAAGCTGGACTCTCGCAAGATTTGAGTTAACAAACTCAGGAAAATCTATTTGGTATGGCTCCCTCTGATTTTTTCCACTGGTGGTGAAGACTTATAGAGTGGTCATACTTGTTAGACACATGTATGATGATAGAAATTCACAAAAACATTCAAACTTTATGGGGGATATTTTGCAAAATTGACTTTAAAAAAAACAACTTTCTATTTTAATGTTGGGTCCTCATCAAAAACATCCCTGGAGTGGTGTTCTGAGCTGATTGCACATCTGGTTTGGCTAATCGTTGTATAAGCCATGTGTATTCAAAAAAGGATAAAATTACCCCTTTAAATGAATGAGTGGTTTGTTGTGTAAAATGTGTAGAATTCTTGCAAAAGCAGAGTGTCTTTTGCCAGCTTCTCTTCTGTACAAGTCAGATATTTTGAGGAAAGATGGCATGTATCAATGGCTGATGACCGGATACAGTAAGTTAAACTGTGGTTGGATCCATTACGTTATCTAAAATAGTCCACATACAGTAGAGAGAGAGCTGACTGGGAAAAAAGATCTTTTCAGTGGAGTGGAGATGAGGGTTGGGAGCCACTTGTTACATTTATTTTAGGATTCCCACCAGTGTGGCAAGATGCACACTCTCCCGCTCCTGCACAAGACCATGAAAGGAGAATGTCCGCACTCAGCCAATCGCCTCGAGCTGGCACTGGGATAATATTCCACAGAGTGTGTCATGTAACATTTCATGAGTTATCACTTTGAACCGGGCTGGACAGTTTTAACAGTGTTTTGACATCCAAACTACATTTACACTATTACGTTTACTCGAGTCACTTTTGGAAAAAAAATGTTCTTCTAAGAGTAGTTAGTAATGTGCTATACACTTTACTTCTACCTGAGTAATATTATTTAGAAATAATAATACTCTTGAGTGACACCGGTGTACATAAAGACATATATTACAGTTTTCATTTGTCATTTTTTTATTTCAGCACATGAGGAGTTTTTAATCAAATTCCCTTTTAACCAGATACGTGGATGACTACTTTTTACTTCAGCTTCAGTAATATAATAATTTAGTATATATATTACTTCGCTACCTATGTGTTAACATCAGAGTAGGCTAGCCTCCAAAGCATATCATGTGCTTCCTCACAACGCACTGGCAATGGAGAAATGGTGCTCTGACCGTGGCCAATTGGTGTGATAACCTGAACTAACACTCTAAATAATGACATGAAATGATTTTCCTTTGTATTCCTCCCAGAATCTGTCCTCTTATCATCAGACTGTGAAGTGAGCTGCGATCTGTAATGCTTTTTCGCCACATAGACAATATTTATCGAGCGCTAATCTCTCTTGATCGGGAGCAGACAAAGGAGATTAGATCTGAAGATGGCTTTATTCAGTGAATTGTTGAAAAAGAAAACACACAGACTTCGAGCCGCACATGGATTTTTGTTGTCTTTGAACAAATCTACCCCGTGTTTGACGAACTCCCTTCAGCCATATGCCTCAGTACGCATAGGAGGTATTCTCATCTGCTGTGTGTGTCTCTATACATGAAAACTGCTGGCAACAGGAGAGGATTCATAATAATGTGAAAGGGGATTAAAGGCAGGGGACCCCAGAAACAGTGGCAGATGTCTTTAGATAAAGAACACATGGATGAAAAAGAGAAGTATATTTACAGTTAACCTTTACTAATGCAAGGCCAACTGTCAATGTAGCCTGGGGGTCTCCAACAGTGTGCATGTGAGCTACTGGTAGTGCTTTTAAAGATTTTTTTTTCCCATAGAATTGCCACTGACTGGATATTTGATGTTTTTTAGACCATTCTCTCTAAACTAGAGAAACTGGTAGCGCTTTGTGCCACTCTTAATACTTCAAGTAGCCCTCCAACTCAATAAGGCTGGCCAGGAGTTTAGATCAAGACAATCAATAACACTAGCCAACTTGTCAAATGAAAATATGCTTGAATTAACTTGCCCGACTAGATTTTATGCATGTATTTTAACCATAGAGGTTTGGCTTGACATTTTCTGACTATAGGAATGAGGCAAAATCATTAGCCATTTGCAAAGACTAGGATCTAAAAACAAAAATGAAGTGATGTTACTACCTGCAGAGCATAGTGCTTTTTGTTAACTATTTGTATAACTTAATCTCTGTCTAATGGTCAATGACAACACAACTGAGAGAGAGAGAGAGAGAGAGCGAGAGAGAGAGAAAGAGAGAGAGCGCCAGAGATAGAGAGA
>JAVQKC010001642.1:0-11632 GCA_036025475.1 Philypnodon macrostomus
GGGTCAAAAAATGCAATGAAATGCTTTGGATCGGAAGAACCGTTAGACTCGCTAAGATAGTCATGAAGTACTAGTAGCATGCAGTAATAGTACATGGTAAGAAAAAAGTGTGCAAAAAAAAAAAGATAAGGAACAATATAATAAACATATAATAAAAAGTACAATAAAAATTCAAAGATGCAGGTAGGATTTAAATAAGGTTATACTGTGTGTGTGCTATACTACACATGGAAAGCTTTTTTCCACAGCATCTTTATACCGGCTGGAAGCTGAGTGCTGAACATGACACACACCGGGTCATAAATAAGAGTAGTAGGGCTCTATCAGTGTTGATGGAGGTCTCTTTCCACTCCACATACACACACACAGACACACACACACCCACATACATGCACAGGTCCTGGCCCGGTGCCCGCTCTCTGAAACCCACAGCTAATAGGCTCTAGTGAAACCAGTCAGCATTGTTGTTGTTAGATTGATGTGACCTTGATGTCATTTAGTACAGTGATTTGTGTATTGGCACTTATTTTGATGCATGTGGAAGTGAGCCTTAAAAGCCCTTTCACGAGACACCCACACACGAGACGAGGAAGATAAAGATGAAAAGAAAAACAGCTCGGAAGATGGAAGGAAAGAAAAAGTGACGTAGATGAAGTAGAAGTGATATACTCCTGGGGCAGATTACATAATACATCATTCACAAAGTATTGTTGCCAATATGTCTTTTATATTTCTTAAATTGCTGTTGCCATCCCAGGGCCCCTTCTGCGTTTTGACAAAACACATCACAACACACACAAACATATTGTATTCTCTTTCTGTACAGTTTGTGTACAGTTATTGGAGTCTATCACAGGCCTCCTGGGACGCCACTGTGTGCGTAGAGGAACTTGTGCTGGGGACTACTGTACTGTATTGATGGAGCTGTGTTTCTGTTAGGCAGTGAAAACAAAGTCTCCCTGATGCACAGTGTAGTGTGAGGGGATCAATGCACACGGAGCGCTTCATTTCCTCAGGCTTCCACCAAAGAAACACTCACTGATGTGTCAGAGCTGCTGCAGTGGTTGTTTGACAACGATGGGTTACCAAACCACATGTCTGTGCTGTGTTGGCAGGCATATTCACAAACACACAATGATGAGAGATGCTCTGTGCTACACAATACAATATATTGAAAACTTCTCATTAATGCTGGATGAATACATTTAAAATGTTGCTGAAATGGTTATGGTGTTCCACATGACACATTTTGTATGTCATTGTTAGTCAAGACTTGAGACAAGACTTTGTTTTCCTTAAGCACACTTTATTAAGGGTGGTATACATTGCTATGTTAAAATACTTTGTAACTAAAGACATGTTATATCAGACATGAACTTGATAGGGAAGGGCTTGGCTACTGTGCAGGATGTAACTAGACAGAGTCTAGAGAGTGTGTGTGCTGGGAACGGTTTGGCTGGCGCTTGGGATGACACAGGGCCAGAGCCTGGGGCAGCCAGGGAGAGTGAAGAGCCCAGCTGTCACCTCAGTCAGCCCCTTCTCTGGGGGCAACTGTCAATCAGCAGTCTCTCATATCGCTCCGTCATTGAAGCTAATTGCTATTGTCAACCCCAGAGACCCAGTGGATGCTAATGCTAGCAGAAATGCCCTTTTGGAGAGGGAATACTGCCTCCAAACATGAGATAAAGAATATGGAGAATAGCCAGCCTAGCGAATCAAAGGTGGTTCTGGTAAGACGTTAATAAGACATTAGTCAAATTAAAGACCAGCTCAGAAAAAAATTACCTCAAACAGCAACTGCCAGAAGTCTGATACAAAATAGCTTTAAACAGGGAATATGGCATCAGCAGCAACAAATACATTTGTAGTTAGCTCAAACACACCAGCACTGATTTCACCGTGGTGTGCACATATACCCAGCAATAGACCTAATGAAAAAAAGATGGATGCTCTTTGAGAGACGAGTGGCTGTGTTATTAATTGCTGTCTGTCCCCTCCTACTGATAATGATGGCCTGTATCCGGGAGAATTTGCAGGAAATAGATTTTATTTGGACAGATTATTTATTGTCCTTCTTCATTGGAGGGGTGGTGTGTTTAGAATAGTGAGGGTTTAAGTAATGGCCTGTGAGAGATAAGTCCTCATGTTAATTCTTCTTGGGCAGCTTTGCTTCTTAACTACGCCTTCCCCATTGCGTAGATTTATTGTCACAGACAGTAAGGATTCAAATGTGATATTTACAGCTTCACTTTTCCGCCATTTATAAGCATCAAATTATTAATGGTTAGTCTGATTTGTTGATTGTTATAAATGCTCGTCTTACACCTCACAATGGATTTTTCTCACTGACGGGCTTGCAGATTCAGAGCAATGACTACAATAGAGCTGGACCATATATTTTGTTGTTTGACTAAAAAATGCTTGCAGATTGACCACAACTATAACGTATTCTTATCTTTTTATAAAACAAACCCATGGGCATTAACATTTGATAGATTAATAGAAAACAGGAAAAATAGTTCATCTTAGTACAGGTCTAAAAACTGCTACAGTAAAAATGACCACGTCGGCTAAAACGAAAAACGCATTGTTGCAGGAAAATAAACACAAAAATGAAATAAAAATAGTCTTTTGCATCTCGCCTCTTGCTTACTTCATTTGTGGAAGTACAGAGGGACAGCATTATCATAAGATAACACTGCCCCCCACATCCTCCCCTCCCCATCCAGCTTCATTCTCCATCACCCTCTCACAGCCCATAAATCAGGACGCTGGTGTCATGGCGGCAGGGGGCGTGGCAGTTGCGGCGACATCGAGGATCCTAGTGTGGGTGTGAAATCACTTGACCCTCGGCATTAACCTTTCCGAAGTGAATGGCCGCAGCTCTCGTCGGAGAACAAAAGCGGACTGGTATTGATTAAACTCTCCCGCTCACTCTTGATATAAACACTGGCTTATAGATGCCTCTGCTCCTTCCGTATACGCATATATGCAATAGAAATGGCACAACGAAAAAATATTGGTCATATTGGTTACATACATGAAATTAGGTCTGTGAGTGATGCACTGTTTGCTACTGAATTCCATTATGTATTTATTTTTGTATGATTATAAATTACTTACAATTTTTACCATCACTACAGTCCTTGAGAACTACCACTTACAATAACTGACTGAAGACTGTATTGTATTTTGATTATTTTAAATTGTATTTTTATTTACTTAGATTGAACACACCTATTGCTTACATTCTTAGACATTGATAAACAAACTGAAAAACGTACGGCATATAGATCAGAAGCTGTGTTATAAAACCTATAAATACCTATATAAAATGTATATCAAATATGTATTTCAGACAGACAAAGACATACACAAACAAATGTATAGCGCCTACAATCCACAGAGCCTGAGCTTATGTCAAGGGTCATGCAGAATGATAGAGAAATAGTGAGAGGGGAAGGTCCAGGTCTCCAAGGTGATCAGTGTTTTGTCATCTGTAGCTGTGTTTACTTTTTTCAGCACAGGTTCCCCTCCCTTCATCTCCTCCCCGTCTTCCAGATCGATACCAGGCGCCCGCAGAGGTCCGGCAAAATGGATGTGTTGCATTCCTCACTTAGTAGTAACAGAGAGTCTCACTGTTCTCTCTCTATCCACATTATGCCTGTCTGCGAGCTTTGGAGTTGTGGGGTTCACCAAAAAAAAGCTCCTATTAAGTACATGTCCCTTTAAGGCCCTCTTTCCCCCTGCTTATCAACTACATCTAATGCAAACAATGGGAGGCAGTAACAAGGTGAGGTTTAACCAACATAAAAAGGTGAAGCCAATCATTTTCAGCTCTTGAGAAGGACAGGGCCTCAGGATTTCTCAAACATGCGTGAGTAAAACAAAAGACAACGCCGGATATCATAACATGGTAGAAAGCTCAGGAAAAAATTGCGTAATACAACCCCTTGAAGAGATGTATGCAATTCATTTCACTCTTTTTCAACAAGCTGAATTGCCACATAGAATGAGTAAAAAAATAAAAGGAAAATGTTTAGAGTTTGGATAACCCTTTAAAGAGAGCTCTTCATTTGCTCTTTTCTACTTTTAATCAACCAACACACTTTTAATTCAAGTGCCAATTTAGTGAAATACACATATGAAGAATCAGTCCACTTGTGCTACTAGTGTCCCCTAATGTGTCACCATTCATTTAACCAAAATGAATGAAGTTTGTTTCACTGACTGAAAAAATAGGCAATTTGTTAAGCATTATATCTATTCAATATTATGTCAATATTTTTATTATGTCAATATTTTTATTATGAGTATCTTAATCCTCAATATGTCAGAATCACAATATACAAATCTGAATAAACTAAATGAATGTTTTGAGTGAGCCCCAGTCAGTCATAGACCAGAGCCTTCTGTCTCTTCATTAATTAAAATGTAATGGAAGATTTACCATGTCTAGAGGCACCAAACCCTTTACTATATTGTTAGTGTTTTCCACATACTTACTGCATAGTGCATGTGTTTTCACATGTAGTCACAATTCAAATATACTGTCATTTTGAAAGTTTAAAAGATGTGGTAACTCAGATAACACACACCTTAACCTTAGTGACAGGCCAGTTTAACTCTTTAGAGAGAATGGCAGCATCTGTTACAGGAAGTGGCTGCCTTATTTGGGCCTAATTGTGGCTTCTCTATAGTAAAGCTGGTGTAAGTGTGAGCAGGAGGGGGGCTGTCACGTTCCTATCACGTCCCAGTGGTCCTGGTAAATAGAGCGTGTGAGTGTACCCGTTCTCTTCACTTACTGACGGACCAATAGCCCATCCCTCCAAATCACCCCTTTCTTTTTGAGGTCCCTCCCTTAGTGTCCCAACTTTCCACTTATTTATCTCCACTCAGTCACGTTCTTCACACGAGTTGAAAATAATTAATTACTACCCCCAGTGATGATTTATGGTATAACTGACATAATTAATGATACACATCAATTTTCCTGCTTAAACTGAAGGGGGCTGCAGTTGCCTGTCTCTGCACCGCACATGCGAACACACCTCTTTGTCCTGAGTTAGGTTGTGCTTTTCTGCTACAACCACTTACTATACAAGAGTTAGTGTGACAACATGAAAAAGTGTCAACAGATTTACAACATAAACCTATAAGCGTTCAAATCTTAATAAACGTGTTAACCACTCAACACACTGTATATGTCTGGAAAAATTTCCTACCATAGTGTAGGTATCCAAATATAAATGAACATGATAAACCTCAAAATGTAAAAAATAAAAATAAATCACTTAAATGAAAAAGCCCCCTTCAAAAACTTAATCACCTTTTTGAGCCGAGATTTTTCTTTTCCACTCCAACCACCACAGTTACAGTTTGAGGCTTCTTCTCCCAGACCAAGAGTGCTTATCTATACATTGTAAATAAACCTTAAGAGGTAGACAGTTGTTTTCACATATAGATATAAGTTCAATCATTTCCTTTCCTTGTACATGTACATGTGCTTGTGGACTCTATAATGGCCACTATGAGTGTGTGTAGGTATACATTGATATATGATTCATGAAGATGCGTGTGAGGCATATGTAATTCCAGCTCTACCCTGAGGACTAGAGACAACAAGGTAGTGCATGAATATTTGATTTGCAGGGAGAAGCTATAGGATCTATGCACAGCATTTTAAGCAGACAACCTAGAATATTCCTCTTGGAAATCTATACAGTCTGGCTTGTCATCATGTTAATATGTGTTATTTAATCGTCTGCTCACTGTGAAGAACTTGCATACATTTTAGATGCAGCTTATAGCAACACATTTAATTCCTATGAAATTTGATAGGGTCAAAAAAATACAAAAAACTCAGAAAACACCAGCCAGAACAAAAGAAAGTTTCTATGAATTTCAGCGGTGCACGTCTATGTTTGCATACATTTACAGTATGGGTGTAGCTAGACTAGGAGAGCCCTCTCGCTGACCTCGACCACAGCAAACTCTATTTGAGCTCTTCCTGGTGGCTCCAGCCGCCTCCAGCTAAATGTGTGATCAGGTAGTTTCAAAAAGCGCCTGACAGTGTCAACACAGCCGATGTGGACTGGAGGTGTGGAGGGAGTCGTGAGCCGGGGATTAGTCTCCATGGCAACCGCAAAGTATCCCAGTTTGTAGACAGACAAATTCTGCTACATGTACAAATGATTGACAGCTCTATTCCTCCACAGCTGACCCATAGAAATTAGCGAGTAAGCGTTATAATACCCAGCTGCATTGGCCCGGTCTCCATACTTTTTAAAGTCCTCTTGTAAAGTGCCTCTCTTTGACATTTGCATAAGAAACATGGCATGCTTATTGGGGGGAGTCCGGGGCTTGTTGTGGGGTGGCTTTCATATCTTTGGCTTGACGGCTTCTTTGTGATCAAGGGGATTGAGGGGAGGGGAGAGGGTTGCCAGATGAGAATAACTTAATTTTCCAATAGCCCAAGATGAGAGAAAAGAGTTAACGCTAGAAGTTCACCATGAAGTCCTACTCAAGCAATCTTTTGGACGTGAAAATGAACAGTGCTTTTAAAGGGGAAAAGAGACCGACATCAAAACCCTTGTCATATTGGTTAAAACCAGATTTAAATAATTTAAGCCACCTGCAACTCACACTGACAGAAAAGTGGTTTAAATGTATGACTTTTAGACATGAAAAAACAAATATTATAAATTTGGCATAAAGTAAATGTAAGTGTGAACATTCGAGTCATAAATTGCATATACAGCATACTCATGTACAAAATATAACATAGTGCACAATATGAATAACGTTCATATTTCTATTTTTGCACAAATAACTGTACAATCTTCTTAGCTTATTGATTGAATATTTTTAGTTAGAGATGGGACAGTCCTATAATTATAATTACACAAGGGGGCAGCAGTGGTCCACATAATTCAGTGTGTGTGCCTATTATGAAGCCCTTATCAGGAAAGAATTGGATGTTCAGATAAATAATGTGTTTTTAGGTTTGCAACAACATTTGTTCAAAAGTACAAGAAAGCACACTCACATTGCAAATATTTTAATTAATTTTGACAGCCTTTTAGAAATATTCAAACTCTTTGTGACATAACAGTTTTACTTTGCCGGTTACAGAAATTAAAATCATTTTCATTTCACAGAAAAAAAAATGCTGGTGGAAAACTGGGGTCAGGGTAGACACAAAGAAATTCATCAAAACAATCACCAACTATTAGTGTTGAATATTTATTCTGTTGTCTTGTGGCTTCAGAAGAATCAAAGTAGCTAATTACCCAAACCAGTCAAAATTTTAGTGATTTTTTGTATGTGAATAGTTAGTGAATGTGATTTTATTTTTAGGTATAAAAATTGTGTTGATTCAACCATCTTTTGGAAACTTAATATTTAATGTGTAATACAGCATTAGTGTTGAGATGTTAATAACATATATACTGTATTTTGGATCTATTTTGATTTGTACTTGATATAATTGCCTGAAATACTCTTTACTCACACTATAAAGTTTGTACCCTAAACTTTACTTTAACTATTAGTAAATGGAATGGAATGATCCAATGATACATTAGCTGTATTTATATAATTAAGTAATAATAATAATCATGTGCTTTTATTTTTCTCAAGTGTGTGTGTGTTTCTTACCCACAGTAGAGCAGTTTTAAAAAGTTTAAATAATACTTGATTCTGTTTTTTTTTTTTTTTTCTAAATTAACCTAAAAATGAAATCTCAAAATAAAACTATGACCATCCAACAGTCAAATCTGTTGTAAAACTACTTGATCCTGAATATGATCCAGAAATATGTTGATTGTCCTATTTTCACCTCACACAGTTCGGCCGCAATCACACACCGTCCTGTTCATGCTTACATCTCTCTGGGAAGCCATTGTCGAGAGCCTCCGGTTTGTGTGCATGTTGTCACCTGTATCCCATTAACAACATTCTCACCTCAGCAGCACGCAGCCCCCCGTGCACATGCAGCGCCGTACCCCTCTTCACCATCAGTGCTATAGTGCCCATACTTCCACACCTGGTCTTCTGCCCTTTTAAAATGCATGTTTTATGGAGTTGGCCTTTTTGCCTCACTGTTTTCTACTATGCCTTGGATAGACCTTGACAATAGTTTGGGCTTTTCATTTAGTTTTTTTTTTCTATTGACCACACATTTTGAGTTTATGAGAAAAGAAGTGCAGATGAGATTTGTGTTGTGGTGATAGTAATAGATTTCATGGTCATGGCCGAACCACACCTCTAACTTTCTCACCGACTTGTGCTATAAAAAATCAAGGAACAACTGGGTTTGCATAATCTGGGATCAGGTAGGCTGAGATTTCTTTTAGGATTTTTTAAAATATATTGTACAGCTGGGATTTTATTGTATTTTTGCACTATAAGAAAATCCTGCTAAATGCAATAACTATAGGGTATTCTGAAACATAACTGTTAAGGCTTCCTTAACCATTAGACATATTAAAAGTTCAATTGCATTATTAAAAAACCCAAACCTGCTCTAAATTTGGGGCCAAATTGGGCTATTTATTTAAGTTTATTATTGTCTAAAACATCAAATAAATTTAGAGCTCAAAGCATGTATCTTTGTGTATATTTCTATTCTGAGCCATAGCATTTACCTTCCTGAAAAAACAAAACAAAATTTGCCAACATAGCTATAATTATTACTTTGCTATATTGTGTAGAAATGTAGCAACTGATCATGGACCATAGTTGTTATGAATTACATTAATGCCCCTGACTGCTTGTGTGTATGGTTGATCAACTATAGCAGCATCAAAAGCAGAGGCCAGACCAGTGTTGACTAAAGAGCCACATACTAGCCTGTCCTCATCATCTGCTCCTGACATGCTCTCGGCGGGACGCGGCAGCTTCCTTTAGAAACAGGCCCACTCCCAATCATCTACATGCCATAACCTTACGGCCGTCTTTGTCCACACCTCCGCCAGCATTCATTTGTGTCACCCCAGCAGGTCTGACCGCCGGACAATTCCCGAGTGGAGCAGGAGGAAAATACATTTCACTGATTAAAGATATCTGGTGACTGTTCTACATGCTGTCAGCACCCTGTTAGTGGTCCCCCAGCGCTGGTAACCCCTTCCATTTTCAGCTTTTTCCACCTCATCTTGGCTTTAACTTTACTTGCTTTACAAAAAACAACTGTGTTGCTGTGTTTTCAAGTCTTTCGTTTTCTAAAAATGTTGGTTTGATTCATGTAAAATAGAAGGTAAAAAATCTATGAAGGCATTACCACAAATGGAGGCACAGAATATGATTTGTGAGCTTTTTTTCCTATCGCTGTGGGCCTCATCTCTTGCGGTGTGGCCCGACCTTGGCGTTTTTGTAGCGTCCTCCTGCAGATGCATCCTGACCAGTTGTAAAATAAAATGGTGGACAGTACTCCCACAGTAAATCAAGGAATAGCTGACCCAGATGTTTTGCTATACAAGTCTGTGTAGTTTAGAAAATGAAAAGTCAGTCAATAAGTTTAAACTATTTTACTTTAAATTTTTTATTATATTGATGCATGTTTCTAAGCTGTATCTTTTTTTATTTGTTTCTCTCCCCTGTGCAACATTATTAGTACAGCTACCCAATAATGGCAATGGAGAAACATGTTGCGCCTCTCCAGACCAGCAGGGGACAGTATTAATTGACAAGTTAAACTGAGATGCTTGAGCAAATGTATGCACAGTTAATTAAGGAAAACATCCTCTTCTTTGTTCTCGTATTTGTTGTTGACTTTATTCTCATACATGTTTTTGCAGCCTATTTCATGTTATTAGTTTGTTGGCAGAAATACACAGTGTGGCCTATAACTTCAAATGACTTGATTGTTCTAGTTTCTTCACAGGGATACTGCAGTATATGGGTCATAAGTTTTGGAAGGTGGAGATATGGGAAGTAGCGTATCTTTTTTTACTTTTTTTGGAACATTTTGCCCATTTTTGTTCCCGGAGTCACCTCCAAACCCTAATTAACGGAGAACTCAATGAAATCAAACTTCACTTAATCCCAAAGGTGCACTGGGCAGGCAATTGGCACAATCTAAAAACCACGGTCTTCTGACATCCTTTATTCTTAACTCATTCATCTCTGTGTTTTGCCGTTTACCACTCTTTGTATTTGTTTTTGAGTGTATGGGGCCAGTGTAAATACATTTTGGTACTGTACTGTAATTAAATATGCACTGCATGACTTAAAAACTTTATTTCATGGGACTCAGATTTCAAAAGACCAACTGAATTATCGCTGTACTTAAAAATATAGCCTGTAATTTTTTGGTCATTGACATTTTGGTTTGGTTTCCTTGTAGCCCCCTTTCACAGCATAGCATGACTCGTTATTGTAGACTTCGTAAAATTCATAAACTATTGTATTAATTGCTAAAGTGATTGAAATTTCTGGCGACCCAAATAACAATCTTTGCTGACCCACTTCCTGACTAAAAACATCAAACCTTTTGCACTGCTAAAATGTGTGCAGCATATTTATAAGTGAATGGGCCTGAGCGTGTTTGTATGCATTCTCATTTGTCGGGGCATTTGTCGGGGGGCCAACAAGTGTATGTCGGATGTCAGCGAAGGTTAGAGATTGCAGAATAGGCAGAGGCGCGGTGCTCTTGTGTGCGACACCGGTGCTGTAGACAAGGGTTAAGCAGGGAATAGGGAATAGTCCTGGGGTAATAGGATGGGGGCGGAGGGTTGATGAAGGGTGAACAAAGGTGATGCGGTGTTTCACGACACGACACCCTGATATGCTTTGTTGGCTCATTTGATAGGAGCCTGTGTGAGTGAAGGAGCGTGCCCTCCAGGGAAATTTAATAGCAGTCAACATCAGCCTTTACAATATGAAAGTAGAAAAAATAGGGTAAATATACCAGACAGAGAGAAAGGAATAATTCAAGAGTGTGTGCTGTAACTGGCTGCCTGAGTATCTAGTCTATGATTAGCCTGTGGACTTGTTTATGATGGCCAGACTTCATTTCAGTTATCATTTTAAGCTGTGTATAAGTATGACTTGTGTGCACATAGCATAGGGGCATATTTCATTAAACATGCTTTCTTCTGTCGGTGCGTTCCTCTTCCATATATCTATTTGATTTCTCTGATAGTTATCTGCCACATTACTGTCCTTGCTTAGTGACTAGACAGAGACCAAAGGACTGTGGCTACATACTAGAACGCCCATGTGTGAAGCAAGCATTATTCTGAACTTCTCTCTGAACTTCCCCGGTCTGTGTCATGGGCCCAATGGCAGCATCTTGAAAAGGGTAGCAGCCAGCAAAACACTTGACCTTCCTTTAATTGTCTTCCATGCATAACCACTTGTTAATTACTGGCAGAACCAAAATGGCTTCCAAAGCTAGTTATAAAAGGTCACTTACTACTGTGTAATGAACAGTCTCAGTGGCTCTTAGGTCTTGCTGGGTCTACTACGAGAGGAAGATGTCTGAATTTGGAACATGTATATATATCGATGCTGTATAATTATATCGGCGAAAACAGCGTGTCGCCGATATTATGGAATCACGTCGGTGTTCGTCCGCGTCCGCGTCCGCGTCCGCAGATCCTAGCTGTGAACGCGATAACTCAAAAACGAA
>JAVQKC010001645.1:0-15095 GCA_036025475.1 Philypnodon macrostomus
GCTTCTTCCACTCCCTTTTCAAACTATGCAAACTGGTATATGTAGTTTGCCTTTTGTTTTCTGTTGTAAATGGAAAATGGAATATGTGTGTGCAGGTTTGAAATAAATAAACAAATAAACAAATAATAAAATAAAATAATTGCATGTAGTACCTTATATATGCAGAGTGACGTTTGTCTGCAGACCGGCCCTCCTCCTGGTGACAGCGATCTGCATAGCAACGTGACAAAATGGTTTAGCCCATAATAAATAAATACAAAAAATTAGAATTTTTTTCCGATTGATGATTACCTGTTCCCGTTTCCCTTCGATGGGACCTGGGTTCTGGTGTGACTGTCAGCTTCACACGTAATGTTTTGCTTTTATTATTGTGGGAATTATTGACCGAGGCGTCCACCACATCATAGATGGTGTGCATGAGACTGGACATATCCTTAAAAATGCAGAGCAAATGTTTCAGCAAAATCAGAGTCACACATAAAAATACTATACACATTTTTGATTGACACATACCTCCTTGGTGACTTTGCCGCTGTTGTCAAAATCATAAAGAGTGAATATCCACTCCTGGCGATTGTCGTCTTCCACGGACACATCACACTCCATCTCCTGTGAGATTAGCAAAGGGCATTAGTGAAAAGAAAACTTGAACTAAATGATTGTCAAGATACAAATTTTCATTTCTAAAAATAGACTTTTCTAATTGTAAACACAGTGATTAATCCCCATACAAAAAAGGTAATACACCAATAAACCAGGGCTTACATCCAGACTGATGCGTTTCTTTCCTGGAGGTTTGGTGGGATCTCGAATCTCCCTCTCACCATCTTCTGCATTCAGGTACTGCAGGTAGCTCTCACAGCCCTCGCCTTTCTCAGGAGGAAGAACAACTACGCACAAGAACAAACAGATTAGTCATAAAACACATTAAGTTTCATGTTTGACAACACAATCTTTTAAAACAGGCATTCACATCCTAAGAAAAACACATACACTATATATATGTCTAGTGTGAAAATATTTTTTAGCAGAGCAGAAAGTGTTCCTTTTGAAGAGTGTGATAATTAAATTTCCCTGAAGACATTCCTTATATGTGTTATGCATAATTAAATGTTTTCCACACCAACAAACATACAGAAAGATAATAATATAGGCCTCTAAAGGAGTCAATTATTCTCATCTTACCCTCTAGGGGACAGTGTTGATCTATGAAGTGCCCTTCCTTCAGCTCAGCATTTGGAAACTCCTGAGACAAATGGAGAGAGACAGAGAGGAAAAGAGGGTGGTGTTAGAGATGTAAGTGAATCCACAGTTCAGACCACAGACACAGAGAAAACAAACAGTCCCCTCCAAAGCATTTCCTACTCAGATGAGAGGCAAAGGGCTGGAGGGCCAAACACTTTGAACATCTGCACGCTTATTGTGTTTAACTGTCTGGGACACAGCACGGCGCAGACACAGCCAAGCTTTAGAGGTTCCTCCAAGACCCTTGCATCCATCAAACAACATCAAATACACTTCATCATCTGACCGAGCCGAACCGACATGTTTATTCTCATCTTACTTGACAGGAGATTTCGATGAGAAGAAGACCGCAGTTTAGCAAAAGTTTAGTCCTGCTCAAATGTTGAAGACACGAAGAGCGTTTAACATTTGGTTTATGTAAAACAAACCACGCAATGAGCCCTCGGCAACATGTGTGTTTTTTTCTGAACAAAGAATAATTGCCAGATGGAAATTTCCAAGCAGATAGGATGGGACTGATTAAACACAGTTGTAAAACAAAAGGAGGCCTAAAGGGAGAAAGGAGGCCACAGGAGGGAAAGAGCCTTGTCACATGTGAATAATTTATATCCAGCTTCAAAACAAAAGCATGGTGCATTTGTCGTTTCTATACATATACTGTACATTAACTTTTATTTGCTCTTACACATCTGCTTGACGGTCCACACAAGCATGAGTTAATAATTAAAACATGCATGGTGGAAACAATGAAAATTAAGTACAGCATAAGCCCCTAAAACCACAAGAATTCAAACAACAAATGATTCATCTTGTTTACGTCATCCTCCACACCATAAGCCCACACTTTGAAATCAAAACCACAAAATCTCAAGATCGGAATCAAGGAGCCCCACAGAAATGGGATAAATAAAAAACAGATAGATAAACCAGAAGAAAAAAAACCCAAAGGAACTCAATGTACCTTCAACATAGAGTCTTGAACATCTGCATGCATTTAAGTTGAAAAAGCCCCCCTCTCTATCCCTCCCCCTAAAGACACCGCCAGGGCCTGTGTGGTTCTGTTTAACAATCTCAAAGGCTGCGATTATGCCTTACTTCAGAGGATGATACCTTCAGCTTGTAATCTGCCCATGACCTTCAACGCTCAAGGGGGGGGCGGAACGGGGTGGGGGTCAAGGCCCGGACACCCCCCGTAAATTGGCCACTGGAGACAGTGAAAGAAAACAGGTAGAGATAGTAAGAAAGAATGAACAAATGGCAATGGAAGGATGAACAGGAGGAAGCAGGAAGAATAGAGAAAATAGGGTTTGAAGGAGGGAAGAAGAGATAACAGAGACACAGATAGGAGAGTTGAAGAGATGTTTCTTAGAGAGACCAATTCATTCTCAGTGGAGACTGGTCTCACACCCTGGGCCTAAACAAGCTGCAGTTTTTCATCAACAAAATGTTTCACTGGCCACTTTATTAGGTAGACCCTGCGGCTGTGCATAGGTTTGGTTAGACTTTATTGTCCCCTTATCAGTCCTCTGCATTTGACCCATCCCTCAATGCTGCTGGGGCAACCTGTAGGGAGCAGTGGGCAGCCGCAGAGCACCCATCTCCAGATCTTCAGCCAGGATCTTGGTCAGGATATGAGGATTAACCTAATGTGCATGTTTTGGATTAGTAATAATATAGCTCAGTGGTGTTCTGCCTCCTCTACAGAGCTTGATTGTAACTGAATTACTATAGCCTTTCTGTCATCTTCAACCAGTGTGGTCCCAAAAACAAAGCAATGTTCAAAGTCACTTAAATAACCCTTTCCCCCTATTCACATGCTTGGTTGGAACCATGATGCTATTGGCTAACTGTGTTAACTAGAATTTGGAGAGGTGTACCTAATAAAATGGCCAGTGTTTTCACCGTCCATATCCATATTGCACTGCTCAAAGCCAAGTTGTTGTTTTCCTTTCTGTTCTGGAGGCTTTTATCTCTTGTTCTTTGTGCTGCGGTCCCTTAATGAAGGGCAGTGTGCAAGGAAGAGGGAGTTCACATACTGAGACGCACTGTTCCGCCTGCGAGGAACATCAAAGTGTACCATTGATTCTTCTCATCCCTGGCCTCAGCAAGAGCTAACAGCAAGGTATAATCACCTCCAAATGAAAGACAAGGATTCAGGTGTAATGAAACATATCAATCAAGAGGCTGTAATTAAGATGGAGATATCAGAAGATGTCATGCTGAGTGGCGGAGGATGCCACAACAGCACACTGCAAGAAACGGCAAGTACCCAGTGCCACCTCCAGCTCTGCGCTCGTTACAGCCGCTGGGAGAGCTAATGAGAGACCCGGCTGGTCCGACCGCAGTCTGCAGTTTTGATGTCTAAACACATGGCATCTCCATCCATGTCGCCCACAGTGTCGGGCCTCAAATCTGCCCACCACATGTGTAATTAACTTTCTGGCATGTGGGACACTCTCATTCTTTCACTATCAATTCACGAACTGCTCTGCATGCAACATACAAAGGGCGTAAGCACTTACTAGTGGATAATAATGCTAGGATAAAGTTTTGTAAAGTGTACGATATGGATTTTCAATGCAACTGGGCAATAGGGATATATATTTTATAACACAATATATTTTATAACATAATATTGCTGTAAAGCAGGGGTGTTCAAAATATATGGCCCAGGGGCCAAATGTGGCCCTCAGGCTTACCTCTCAAATGGCTTTGTCTTTTTCCTTCATGTGACTCTACATTATCCAACTAAAAGAAAGCATTCAATGTGTATCAAGACGTCTTAATATTAGACATGCGGCCAGATAACAGATACAACCGAAGGGAAATCGATCACCTCAGAGAGAGCCTCTTCATTGACCTCATCAAAGTTCAAGTCTAAGTCTTATGTATTATCTTTGACAATGTGGCCCTGGTTTGGACACACCTGCTGTAAAGTCAAGTGCAGCCATGTTTGTGATATAAATAAGGACAACAAATGAAAAAGAATGAGAATATAAAGCTGTAGACGTAGCTTTAAAACAGTGCAGTAGAAATATAAGTCTCCGCTCTCGGATGTAAACAGCCTGTGAGACAGACAGAGAGGTGTGTGATGTTTGTTTCTGTTTAATGCAGCCGTTCTGCCAAGCTTCCCCTAAAGCCTCAGCCTAGTGCCGGACTTTTATGTGGGATAGGGTAACCAGGGGAAGCTTTCATAGCTCCCTACCAGGTGACATCAGACATCCCCCAGCAGCCTCTCTGCCTACCACCCATCCTCCCACTGGAAAACACAGCACATCTTTGTTCTCAAAGCGCCCCGAACTAACTTAGTCCAAAATATATGTACGCACATTTCTATATAAGTCCATTCTAAATACATGAAATTATGATCTATATTTTTCTTGCCTTTTTTTCCAGAGGGTGCCACAGCCATCATCTGACCTCTAGTATGCACTGATTTGCATATTGACTTACTGAATGCCCTTCCTGATTCAACACTCTCCATTTTCCAGGCTCTGGACTGGCAGGTGTACACTGTTTTTTGTGACCTCTTGATCCATCCGTATCAAAAACATAAACACAAACATTTTGTGATGAATACCATTTAAACAAAAACACTGTGGGCTACTTTTGCATGTTGTACACTGTTATATGGAATGGACGCTTGAAGAAGAAAGGCCTTGATGATACCAAGCCAAGGATAATTTCCACTTCCAAAGTTCGAGATGACTGAGTGGGGGGTGGCCAAATAATGAAAATGAAGACTAAAGGAAAAGGACACCACTTCATAAACAAACTGCATATATTCTTCGCCGCAGAATGAAACTGGAGAAAGGCCATTGAGAAATAAGGGCCCTCCATTCCAGAAGTAACCAACCTGGCCTTGACTGAAAACCAGATGTGAGCTGTTAGAGGAGAGGGAGCCGAGGGGGAAGGGGCTTTGGCCGTGAATAAGAGCGAGCTAAAGTAGAAGGGCCCATTGCACAACTTCACACTCTGAACAATATGATGAGAATTTGACATCTAAGGAGGGAGGTCTGGTTAATCAGGCTACGGTTGCAGACCGACTTGAGGTAATTATGGTGCTTAGAGTCCACAGATAAGATTGGCCTCAGCTAGCTTTTAGCAAGGATACTAAAACAAACACGCCAGCGGAACACTTGATTTTTGGATTTTGATGGGGTAATAATCACGGGTGAGTGTTGTTCTGTGCCTGAAGTACATTATAGTGATGTTCTATTACCTTAAAGCTGTAGTCCATAAGATTCCTTTACTTTAGTCCCTCCCCTGGCCTCTACAGCCACATCAGATCAGACTTTGTGGGTTAACAGTTTGACCAATAGTAGACAGGTTTACTTAGCCCCTTCTCTGACCACAGATGACATTTCATCACAGAACAGGGTCAGAAAGTCAGTGTTAAGCATTTTTAGAAAACTTCAAGACTACACCTTTAAAGGGAAATATGAATGTATACCCTGGCAGAACAAATTTTATCCTATAATACAGTTTACCAATGTTTAGTGCTTTTTTGCCGTTGATATCAGAGCACAATGCACACCATGTCATGTGTACTAGCCCCATGAGGCTGAGATGGTCCTTTCAAAGTGTCCGGACCAGTCTGAGGTCAAACAGCAGGCAGAGCCCTCTCTCTTGGCAGAACATGAATCACTGCACTGAAGCCTTGTAGTATAACAACAGCTGTGTGGAGAGATGAGCATGCCTCGGTGTCTATGTAAGCAAGTGAAAGTCACCCCCTCCCCACGATAACACCGACCAACTTCTCACTTTGATTATGACCTGTTGGAGAACATAAACAAAGCTTACCATCATCCTGCATCTGTCCCCAGAGCAGTAATCAGCTGCATTCATTAAAGTGGGGTTTGATGAGACTCTGATCTACTGTCAGCTGTCACACAGGCAGTTAATGCTTGGACCATGTGTCCCAATACTGTGGCCGAAAAACATGCATGTGAATCAGGGTTAGGCAACACTGGTTGAAATGGTTGCCAGACTCTAAGGGTTGCCTTATCAAAATAAAACTAAGTGCTCTAAGTAAGTCTATTGGTGTATCAGTTCCTATCATGTGTCTTCAAAAGCATAGTCATTTTCAAACAATAGATGACAATGAGATGGAGATATAAGAAATGATCTTGTCAAATTGCAAACCTTAAATAAAAAGGGCATAGCAATCCTTATGGGTTTATATTAGAGACAACCACAACTAGAACATCCATGTCGTCGAATCTAATAAACCATACAGTATTACCATTAAAACCCACACAAAACCTCAAATCCTCCACAAAAACTAGTCAGAATACACACAGTCCAGATTTCAAACATGCACTACCCTGACAAAACATAAAAACTTCAGAAGGCCCAGCATATCAAAGCCAGTTGTGGGACAGGCGGCTAGTCTCCAACAGGATGTTCCGCTGTTTCTGGCCTCTATGTGAAATTCTGTAAGCTCATGCGCAGGCCTCTGGCTCAAAAGGCCGGCCAATGGAGAGCGCGCCTGGGCCGATAAAGCTGAAGGGATTTTTTCCACATTCCTGAACTCCTTAAACAACACTGCACATCTACCAGCACCAGGTTGAGGGTGAGGTGGCTCGGACATACAACCAAGCCTTTTTCACTGAGGGCCAACTTGTCAAAAATGAATACTGAGGAGGGTCACTCTCTGAGGTGGCCGAAATTGCTTCACCAAAGTCCTCTTCTGTTGTATCTGTTTTCTGGCCAGATATGTTCAAGCAGGGTTCTTTCACTTAGTGTAGTTCTATATTATAACCACATAGAAAAGTGGAAAGACACCCCTGTAGTTGACCATTCACTGGTCAAAACTGGGTGTGAATGTAAAATTGTACTACATCAAGACTAGATCTGACTTAAAAAATATTTGTGAAAATCTGTAAAATACTATACAATATGGAAAAAAGTGTTTTATAATATCGCAATCATTTATGTATGATATTGTGCAGCCCTACAACTGACTGCATCTCCTCTCTTGATCCTCCTTGACACAAGTGCTGGAATCGCTCACATCGCCTGTGGTTTGGTATACACTGTCAGATATTAGTGACTATCTTCCCCTTCACCTTCCCCTTTTGTGCTTTGAGGGAACAGTTTCGATGTAACCACTCTCAACTGTAGGGACACTTTTTGTGTACAGTACTTAGTGTCAGGTTCTTTGTATGGAGACATGTCAGTTGGCAATGTCAGATAATTGCTCTCACCTGCGAGATATCCACCGACACCACTGTTTTCACTGTTCCCTTTGTTAAGCTGCGGGGGATTTGAGTCACAGCTTTGAAAGTCAGGCCTGGAAGTTCATAGGGGCGAGGCTTTGTGGTCGGAGGTTGGTGAAGTTACAGGCGTTGCAGTGCTCCTGTGGGTGACTGAGAAATGTAAACAAACCATGTTGGAGAGGACAGCTGCGAGCAAGCGGCACCACTGACCGACCTTACATGTAAAGGCCGCAATTGAATGATGCTGTCAGTATAATAGGCAATCACACTGAGGATTCAATTTTGAAATATTGTGCAAGTCTTGAAGGTTGAACTGAGTGCTTTAGTATGGACAAGAAAGGGCCAGTTCAGGGTCACATAGACAGCTGTGCAGTCCAATAGTTACTGCTCCCAATGGGTCAGTTACACAGAGAGGTTCAGATCCATATGACTGGCCACGATCAGAGGAGCACATGCCTTCATGACTGATCAGTCCGAAATGGGCCGTGAACTCTGAGTGGAACACTGAAAGAGCAAAAACAAATCTCTCATGTACTTCACTGATACTGCAGATCTGCTCAGTGTGGTGTTTAGGATCCAACTAATGACCAAAGCTGACCTCACTCAATCAAGTCACCGATTTTTGCCAAACCACAGCTTTCATGAGGCCACACTGGTACTGGTGCTTCATATAATATGTATTAAAAAATGGTAAATTCCACTACAATATAAGAAACTGATATTTACATATCTAGCTCTACTTGGTTTGCCTAAACTTGTTGTGTAACAAAACCTCTGTCTCCCCCAGCTGGCACTGAAGTCAGTCTCAAAGACCACAAAAATTCTTGACCCTGCAAGAACAGGCCTTTTTCCAAGCTGTGAAGTTCCTCACAGGCCTGGAACTGGACAGGCAGTCATCCCGGGGTCAACAGTGTTTTCCTAAGGATTCCTAAAAATACACCCTTGCTGGGCATAGGAAGGAGGATCGCCAGACAGTGCAAAGGAAGCATGGATGTGTTAAACAGATTAGAGCCAGTCAGACTGCTTTGGCCTCAACAACAAACATGTAAGATGAGGGTGATCATATGATATAATACAGTAGGTGCAGTTAATTACTGATGCATTCAAAACAGCCAAAGATGGTTCAGTTTCTGTGTGAATAAGAAAAATTATCACTTTGCCCACAAAGACTCAAAAACACAACAATTCTTTTGAGTCCACAGGTGGCAAGAGTGCAACATCTGCCACTCTTCCTCCTCAGCTGTGTGCACATTATTAAAGTGACTGTAGATGTGTCTCAAACACTTGTTTTAGAGAATTCTGGAGTGTAATTCATCCATAGCACAAACGTAGATCAAAAGCCTTCAGTGAAGAGGGCAGTTCAGCAGAGCTCCACCTCCTGCTCCAGCTCAGCGTCTGCAGCACAAAAAAACGACTGCATTCTCCGCCATAATTACTGGAAAACATGGCTGTGCTGTTATGAAGAGGTCTGCACATACAGGCTGCATTAACCTAGCTATGCACATGCCATTCTTATCTCGGGTGTAAGAGATGAGATGGTGGCACTTAACATTTGATGATAGTTCATGAAAGTGGATTTATGCTTCAAAGGCCAAAAAGCATTGATGTACAATAACACCTTAAAGCTGAGCACATGACACTAGGGCTAAAAGTTCAGATATTCTGATACACTGGCATTCTTGAAGCGATAGGATCAGTCATGCCCCTATCAACATGAAAACTGCTGGTTACTGAGAGCCTGTGAAAGACTATATCAGCACTCACTCACAGCTCTTCTGTTCAATTGTGTAATTGTGCATATGAGAAAAGGAATATTTTCTTTTGTGAAGCAGATGGTCTAAACAGAGGGGGGCAGTATCTCAAGGAGCACTGCTGTTTATTTGGAAGGATCCTTAGGTAAACAGGCTGCATGGCACACACAGAGCCAGGTCAGCGTTTGAAGTGGATGGGCTCAGGAAAGGACTGGGTGGGGGAAGAAAAGAGGGCTACCTTCAGAGGAAATGAGAACACTGGCCTCTTTCAACTTTTGAGTTTCATCCTCTGCCTTCCTTTTGTCACACACAGACTACAGAAGGTGTGTGTGCAGTTTCTTACTTTGTCTTCAAACTGTTTTTCACACAACAGCAAAAATGTGTGTGTCCAAATAAATGACCAATGGCAAATATAAACCACTTCCTCAAGAGTTTTGACTTTGTTGTCAGATAGAAGTGCAGAACAAAAGCTAATTCTGAGCCATTTCCCTCACTGTAGAAGAATGGGATGTGCAGAAGAGGTCTGGGCTTGTCCTGTCTGCGTTGCTAAAGTCCAGACTTTGAAGCTTGTGAGTGTGCTCTGATGGCTAACCACTTTCAGATGGGACTGTGGCGTTTTATGAGCTGAGTAATAGCGATACCTACACATGTGCAGGCCTGAGGTCCCAGAGAGGGAAGCTCTACCAGAGCAGACTGAAAAATACCTAACTCCTCAGGGGGCTGCCTTTGGGTGTGTTTGATCAATCTTGTGCTTTTGCTTTCTGTATTTGATATCAGAGAAAATGATGGTGGTGATCAAATGCTTATAGTTATTTTCTTTAAGTAATTCTAAATAGCCAGTACATCAATACGGTGAGAAAATACTCAAAACTCATCATCAGTCCATATGTTCTGAATACGACACTTAGCTTCAAACAGCATACTAGCATCACAACAAACAAGGAACAAAGCCAGCAGCTCCGTCGCTCCACTTTTATTCCACAGGAAGCCAGGGTTTGTGGTGCTTCATTCTTCAAGCCTTAAAATTAGCAGGGTGTCAAGTTCAGGAATGTCGACCAAATATGGTGTTTTGAGGCAGAAAAAGAAGGAGAGCTTTATAGGTTTGTATTGAGGAATTACAAAGATGGCAAATTACTAACTGAGGGTAGAGTGCAGTGGAGAAGATGTATCAGAACTCTTACAGTGATTAATGTTTTAAATGCTTTGTTAATAATCAAAATCTTAGTCCTTAGTCCTTAGTCCTGGGTTAGACCTGGTTTAGTCCTGGTTCAGTCCTGGTTTAGACCTGGTTTAGTTCTGGGTTAGACCTGGTTTAGTCCTGGTTCAGTCCTAGTTTAGACCTGGTTTAGTCCTGGGTTAGACCTGGTTTAGTCCTGGGTTAGACCTGGTTTAGATCTGGGTTAGACCTGGTTTAGTCCAGTTTATTACATCACTGGGTTAGTTTCTGACTGATTTATGCTTCATATAGATTCTTAGTTGGATCTTGTTTAAACCTGGTGTAAATCTGATTTTGTTCTAGTTTAAAGATGAGTTTTGGACCTAATTTAGTCCTGCCATACACCTACAGTATGTCTGGTTTAGTTCTGGGTTAGTCCTGCTTTACACCTATGTTTGGTTTAGTCCTGGGTTAGTCCTGGGTTACACCTATATCAGGTTTAGTCAACCTGATTTAGACCTGGATTAGACCTGAGTTTGTTATTGGTGTAGTCCTGGGTTAGACAATGGTTTAGTCCTGGTTTAGTATGTATAGTTTAGTCAATCTCCCCCAAGGACAAGCCCTTCTTCAGTTCTGGCTAAGATCTGTTTTAGTCCTGGTTTAACCACCCTGAAATGATTTGTTGAGGTTCCCAGGGCTATCTCGGAGCTGCCAGTCTCAACATACAGGCACACAGGCCACAGCTGCTGATATAGTGATGGACAACAGCACATGTGAAGGTCTTATCCAATACTATCAATCTGGTGTGTAAATATTTTCAAGATCCAGTCATTTCTTGGCCCTAATGCAGTATAAATGTATGTGTGTGAAAATGTGAGATTCATTTAACAAACATATAAAAACTGTTTTGTGGAAGTGGTTAGGTTTGTATTTAAAAAAAAAATAAATAAATAATGGCCTAAGTTTTTCAGGAAACACAAAAAACTGAAACAAGGGCATGGTTTCACACAGAAAGGTTAAGTTAAGAGATGCATATTTTATATATCTGCTTAATCGGCTTAAATGGTTAATTGTGTCACAAAAAGGTTAAATTACTTTTATTATTTTTATTTTTAATGATTAATTTTAATGATAAATTTTTATTTTTGTGACTTAGACCATTGTTACCTGACTTAGGCCAAATTATGTATGTTTATTTAATTACATTTTGTGATTTAGGTCATCAGAAAATTGCCTAAGTTACCTTCTCTTTGACTTTGGGATATAAATGAGAAAATAAAAATAAACACCTATCTGACCCTGTTGTATGATGTAAAGTAGGCTATCTCTAGTCTGTAGAGGCCAGGGGAGGGACAAAAGTACAACTCTGCTACTATTGGTCAAAGTTGTAACCCACAAAGTCTGATTTGATGTTGTTGTAGAGGCCTAAAGGGGAGGGACTTAAGGAAAATAGTAATTGTGACATTACATCATAGAACAGTGACAGATAAAGCATTTTATTATTTCTAACCATTTTCTCATTTAGGAAACTTATGGACTTCACCTTTAAAGCTATTATCACACAAAATTACACATAACATATGGAGTCAATATCTGTGAACAACCATAATTTTAAACCAACTTTATTCATTTTGTACCTGTAGTATTTTCCACAATTTATATAATTGACTGGTTTAAAAATCCACAGCTCAATCTCAATTTAATTTCTGCTCTGATCTGAACCCATTGCCTTCCACGTCTGTCTGTCTGTCTGTCCGTTTGTATTTTTTAAAATTTTTTTAGACAAACCCAAAGTGAAGGTCGTAAACGCTCAAACTGCAGTTTATAAAGGAGATAATTCATATGTTAGTGTTTGGACTCGCACGGTACACAAAAAGCACCCACTTCTCTGGCTCGAAAAACACCATGGTTTTAAGTCCGTTTACTGCAAACTTCTCACACAACCGGTCATTTCAACCCCTGCTTTTACACACACAGAGGTACAAAGTTAGTCATGTAAAACGCCCAGACAACATGATAACAGATTGTATCAAAGACCACCACAAATGCAGACAGGAGGGACAATGAGAAAAGGATGGACAGTGATGTTGTTTGGTCAGCAGAGGTCAGTGTAGGCCAGCAAAAACGGTGCTCAAATCTATACTCACTGGCCACTATATTAGGAAGACCTTGTACCTAATAAAGTGGCCCTAGTGTGGTCTTCTGCTGCTGTACCTAATAAAGTGGCCCTGGTGTGGTCTTCTGCTGCTGTACCTAATAAAGACCTTGATGTATCTGAGCTAGACCATTCACTGACCTCTGGCATCAACACGGCTGGAGAGTACAAGTCCAGATCACCCATTTCTAAAATACACAGAACAGTCCAACTACCACCAAACAACCAGGCTTATTTCACAGCTTAGTCCTGGTTTATAGCTTTTAGTTTAGTCCTGGTTTATGTTTTAACTAACTGGTCACTGGTTGTAGGCTTTTTGACAACCCATCTTTGTCCTTTACTCTGATGCTTGGTTTATCGTCACCAAAAGTTATATTTGACTGTGTGACTTGTGGGTTGAAGTGCTTAACTATCCATCCATTGGTTTAAGCAATGTAAGAGACTGATTAGCTGTTTATTTACCCTAACATGCTGGTAAATAGGTCTATCCAATTAAGAGGCCAGTTAGATTATGTTGAAATGCTACTTACTGGTGGTTATAGTTGACCAAGGGTTTTCAAACTTTTGGTACAGAAGTCTTTTGAAGATGATTTTTACCTAATGTAGTAATATTCTCTACCGTAGAGCCACTGCTGCCCTGTGTGTAGACCTGGTTTCGACTAGGCTGGTAATTCTCAGTACAGTTGACCTGATGTGATTTCTTTGAGGCTATAGTCCAGACACAGTGGACTGGACCACTCTATTGCTCTATATATGTGACCAGCCTCCAAACTTGACAGATTGTATTAAAAAAACACTAAGTGGGACGTCCTGGTTAGTCCTGACCCAGTATTGGTCTAGACCCGGTCTGGCTGTGGACCGGATTGAGTTCACTGACTAGACCGGGCGACCTACATTAGCATTAGCCACACTTCTGCTAGTCCCACTGACATGTCATAATAAAGGGAGTGACCAGGGCTAATCCTCACGGCTAACTCAGGTTAACTCTACAGCTGTAGTTAACAGTTATTCTGGGACTACAGGAAATGACAGGATTTAGAAGCCACTTAAAGCTATTTTTATTTATTTATTGTAAGTGATTCTATGGTAATTCTGCTCCGAGTCAAGTCAAATACAGACAGAAAAATACTAGACTTAAAATGGGGGATTGGAGCTGACAGAAGATGGAAAAATTCAGGTAATGTGGAGCCTATGGTCTTGTAGGGTGGAGCTTATAAGCGTGTAGGGTGGAGCCTATTTGCTTGTAGGGCGGAGCCTATGCGCTTGTAGGTTGGAGCCTATGTGCGTGTAGGATGGAGCCTTTATACATATAGGGTGGAGCCTATATGCGTGTAGGGTGGAGCCTATATGTGTGTAGGGTGGAGCCTATGTACTTGTAGGGTGGAGCCTATATGCGTGCAGGGTGGAGCCTATATGCGTGTAGGGTGGAGCCTTTATGCGTGTAGGGTGGAGCCTATATGCGTGTAGGATGGAGCCTATGTGCTTGTAGGGTGGAGCCTATATGCGTGTAGGGTGGAGCCTATATGCGTGTAGGATGGCGCCTTTATGCATGTAGGGTGGAGCCTATATGCGTGTAGGGTAGAGCCTATGTACTTGTAGGGTAGAGCCTGTGCGCTTGTAGGGTGGAGCCTATGTGCTTGTAGGGTGGAGCCTATGTGCTTGTGGGGTGGAGCCTATGTGCTTGTGGGGTGGAGCCTATGTGCTTGTAGGGTGGAGCCTATGTGCTTGTAGGGTGGAGCCTATGTACTTGTAGGGTGGAGCCTATGTGCTTGTAGGGTGGAGCCTATGTGCTTGTAGGGCGGAGCCTATGTGCTTGTAGGGCAGAGCATCATTGCAACTCTGGATCTGAGGCAGCCAACCACAATCTCTAATCGAATAAGCAGGAAGGTGAGTAAATGGATGCAGTTAATAAAATATTTATTTACACGCGGCTAAAGGAATGGTGACATGGAAAACATCCAGAACATGCCATGACTGGTGGTGCGGACCAATGGCGTGGCACTAGGCTTGCCAGCAGCAGCCTCGTAGAAAAACCTTGAATCAACATTAGAAAGTCAAAGAAAATCAATCCAAGCATATTTCAATAAAGGAAGCCTATCCTGCTTCTGGGGTATTTGGTGATCATTTAGGACACACTCTTACCTTTTGATGGTTAGAAAACTCACAGAACTCACAGAGGACACAGAAAGAGCAGGGATGATGAGGAACTAACATTGTTATAGAAAGATGAATGTTATACAGTTCTTTTGACACTGAAGAGGCGTATAAAATCATGTTATATACTGACTAGGTGACTCATTTATCAGTGCATTTGTAAAGTTCATCATTTTATTTCAGTCTTGAATTTTGAGGATGTTCCTTTTTTCTAGATCGTTCATTTCTTTGAGAATCAGAGCCACGTTGTATCTCAGCTCCTGGAACTTTGACACGGGAACCTGCAACAAATATACAATAATAACTAGGCCTGTGCTGTCGTCCCCGACAGCAAGGTGTATATCGGCGAAAACGGCCCCGTACGTCTGCCCCGTACGTCTGCCCCGTACGTCTGCCCCGTACGTCTGCCCATA
>JAVQKC010001696.1:0-17823 GCA_036025475.1 Philypnodon macrostomus
AGACGTACGGGGCAGACGTACGGGGCGACGTATGGGGCAGACGTACGGGGCAGACGTATGGGGTCGTTTTCGCCGATATACACTTTGCTGTCGGGGACGACAGCACAGGCCTTGTTATAACTTTATTTTACTTTAGTCCCTCCCCTGGACTCTATAGCAACATCAAAACAGACTTTGTGGGTTAGCACTTTGACCAATAGTAGTCAAGTTTTACTTTAGACCCTCCCCTGGCTTTTAGGGGTCAGCGATATGGTAAAAATATAATATCACAATTTTTATTAAGCCAAGCTCAAGATTGTAAGTTTAGTTGACGTAGAATTTTTTGCCTCACACAGAAAACTACTGTTTCATAAAACCATTTAAACTACAAATTCAATCATAATACTTTTCTATACTATTTCATTTGCTCTTTTTCAGTTTAATGAACACTGGCATTATTACAGTAAAAAATTATGGTGAAGAGCAGAGCATAAATTAATGCACTGTATCACAATTCAACGATCTTCCCAGATTGTCAGCTCGTCATAACAATTAGATTTTTTTATAACCATATCACCCAGCCATAATTTTAAGCATTTTGAATACATTTTTTTCTTATTTTAGTAAATATACTGTACTAATACTAATAACCGTATTATACCTAAAATTAAAAAGACATGCTAACTAAAAGGATCCCATGGATGCTGCTACTGCTTTCTGTCTTCAGAGTTTTTTCTGAGGTCAAAGGCCAGACCTCTCGGTGGGACCTGTTTATCGCAGTTGGGGTTGTGCGACAGAAACAAGGGGCAGAGCTTTTTCACCTCTAGGAAAGCTCCCAGCTATAACTAGTGGTCCCAAACTGAGACCCCTGAGAAGAGGACATCCAAAAAAAAGTAAAGGGACTTTAAGAAGCTGCATCATTGGCGAGTAAAGATGCTGCCACTGCTCCATTACTGGATAAGTCTGGTTTCACTGTTGTTTTTGGTGACCGCAAGTCGAGCCCTGCACAGGTAAGATTTGTCTCTTGATTATTAACTGTGGTACATTGCCTCAATATTGTCAGCATCAATAGACATCTGTAGAATTTTATGAAGAACAGCATCTACATGCTAATAAACATGTCAATGAAAGTAGACCAAGCAAGTATGAAAATAAATAAAGACAGGAAAACAAATGTGTTTTATTGGTTCATTATAAAGGCTAATGTTTTCAACACTGGTGTGACATGTGTTTTTGATCATTTTTCTGGCCAGGCACAGACACAGAAAAGAATCTGTACTTTATTAAAGAATCATTGTTATACTGGGAGGATGACCAGGCATATGTATCAGATATATGGCATAGCAACTATTACTATTGTGGTTTTAAGATCATAGCCATTCCTAAATGTGTCAAGATGATCTCTCTCTTATCTGCGATGTTTCCAGAGTCAGCCTGAAGAAGATGCCATCCATCAGAGAGACACTACAAGATCTGGGTGTTTCTGCAGAGCAAGTGTTGAGTGAGCTGGCCCATACAGACACAGATGACACCAGCAATGGGACTGTTCCCACTCCTCTTACCAACTACCTGGATGTAAGTCATTGTTATGTATTTCATAATAAAAGATCACTTCAGGGGTAATTCATACAGGTAACAGAATACCAAAACATATCCTCTAGGCTTCTTGGTTTGTAGCTTGTATACTTCAAGCCATGAAAGGAAAGTAGCTCATTTTTGTGAGGTCAGAACATATTGAGGATGTTGGAAGTATGTCAAAATATGTCAGGTCTTTGAGCCTGAAACAAACAACAGCGTTTGACACAAGACTTTGGACAGCTGATTTTCTTGATGAATGAATCATACTTTAAAGGATGTTGAAAGATTTATAACATTTAGCATGAGGGCAGCTTCACACAAATCTTTGTTTTGTTGAGCAAAACATTTTATTCTGATAGACGCAGTACTTTGGAGAGATCAGTATTGGCTCCCCTGCTCAGACGTTCAACGTGGTTTTTGATACAGGTTCTGCCAACCTGTGGGTGCCATCACAGGGCTGTTCACCTTTCTCCACAGCCTGCTGTGAGTGAGCCACACTTCATTATCAAAATACACAGAAAATGTTCCATAGCTGCCTTTGTGACTCAAATCAATTTTGAACTTTTAGTTACTCACAACAGGTATGACGCATCAAAATCTCAAACTTATGTTGAGAATGGGACAGGATTTTCCATCCAGTACGCTTCTGGAAATGTCCGGGGATTTCTGAGTGAAGACGTGGTAGTGGTGAGCTGAAGAAAATTGATCAAAAGTCCAAAATAAACCATGCTGTCGCACCTCTAAAATTCACGTTGTGTTATCTCGGCAGGTTGGCGGGATTCCTGTAGTGCAAGTGTTTGCTGAAGCCACCTCTCTGTCCGCCATGCCCTTTATCTTTGCTAAATTTGATGGTGTCCTGGGAATGGGTTACCCCAATGTGGCCATTGATGGAATAACCCCTGTATTTGACCGCATTTTGTCTCAACACATCCTGAAGGAAGAGGTGTTCTCCATCTACTACAGCAGGTGGGATTTCGATTAAACACATTGTTCCTGCTTGTGAGGGAATTCAAAGTCTTTAAGGACCAAAGGAGTGAGCCAAAATAAATATTTCTAATGATGATAAAAAAATGTCAAGAAAGAAACACCCAAAGAGAAAATGTGGATCTGTTCCAGACAACAGGGTGCTATGGGAAAGAGGAAAAGTATATATGCAAGTCTTCACTGCAATTCTTCTTCCCTGTTTAATATACACACTCCAATCCAAAATAAACTGGATGGATAGTGTTGAAACGTTCCTGTGTGTTTTTCTTTCCCGAGGAGTTTTTTTTTAAAGAACAAGGGGTCATGAAATCCACTTAAGATTAAACTTTAGTTGAGGATTGTGGGAACAGTGGGATACATGAAAACCAACTTTAAATGATTTTTATAGGGATCCCAAGCACTCACCCGGTGGAGAGCTGGTGCTTGGTGGGACAGACCCAAACTACTACACCGGGACTTTCAATTACATGGACACCCGCGAAACAGGCAAATGGGAGGTCACCATGAAGGGGTAAATCCATTATGCTTGTCCACTGTTCAAAATACAGATTTAAAGGGCCCCTGTATTGCTAAAATTTGCTTTCTCCTGTTTCATAATGTTGTTTTCTTATGAATCTGTAGTTATATTTAGGTTTATTTGTGCATGTTTGAGTAATCCTGTCTGCTGACTCCTTCCCGGGAGCTGAAAAAACTATCTCTCACCCATCTACGTAGATTAAAACCATTAAAAATCCACATTGCTGTTTACATTGCTTGCATAAGCTCTAGTGGTGAAGTAGGCGTGGCCAGCAGAGGAAAACCTAAAAGCCTTAAAGGCACATGCACTTATTCTTTTTCAGAATTGAGAACTCCAAAAAAGATGTTTTAAATATATATATATATATATATATTTTTTTTTAGCATTTCCGTGGGTATGGAGATGATGTTTTGTACGGAGGGCTGCACAGCTGTGATAGACACAGGCTCTTCTTACATCACTGGGCCAGCATCCTCAGTATCTGTTCTGATGAAAACTATCGGAGCGCAGCTGGATGAGAGCGGAGTGAGTTTTTACACAATCATTTCCCATTGAAGAAATTGGCATGTAACAGTTTTTTCAGTCATCACTCAGAATTGATGTTTTCCGCAGTACAAAGTCAACTGTGACACTGTAAAAACTCTGCCTAGTGTGACTTTCCATCTGGGTGGCCAAAAATACTCTCTCACTCACGAGGACTACATTTTATGGGTAAGCTGATTATGGCATTATGACTTATCAATAATAGCATGTTGGTTTAACATTGTCTCTATGATTCTGCAGCAGTCACAGATGGAGGGCGATGTCTGCATCGTCACTTTCAGGGGTTTGGATGTACCACCCCCTACTGGCCCCATATGGATCCTGGGAGCTAACTTCATTGCGCGCTACTACACCGAGTTTGACCGTCGCAATAACCGGATAGGATTTGCCACAGCAGTGTGACATGCAGCTCCAGTCAAAATGGGGCTTTCCTCTTTACACTCACACTAGTCAATATCTACATAAAGACGAGGGTCAAACTACAAACCACATATCCTTATTCAGGTTTATTGTTGCACTGAAGACTATGTCTCTGTCTCTATTTATGGGCCGTCGCCTGCAAACACAAAGATTATGAGCATGTGACTCTTACTGTATCTTCAGCAGTTAATCTGTATTCGACTGACGTAACAAGAATAAACTTTACTGGTAATCAATTTGTTACAATACTAGCCACAATAATAATGGTATTTGGGGTTTTTTGGTTTTGGTCGAATGCATTAATTTCCATGACTGTGTCGAGATTAAGTCAAAAGCAGTTTGCTGTAACATATTTATTGGCCACAGCAGATTGGTCACAGAAATATTTATCATTGTTTTGAATAATTGTCGATTTTTGTTCTGCCATACACACAGTTGTCCCGTGTGTGGTGATCATGTGCACTGTATCAACTGTTTCTTGAACAGTGGGTCTTTATCTATTCTGCGCAATACAAATGATATATTTATACCCTCTCATGAAAGGTGTCTGATTGTATTGCTATTGAAAAGTCTACTGAGTCATCAAATTACTTGGACAAAACAATTGGATCACATAAATCTATTACATGAGCTTGTCAGACCTTTGTCTTTGTTAATGCTGGTCACAGAAGAGTGTCCTTCTCACATCCATGAATTGTATCTATCTTTGTATCTCCACAGCCTGCAGTGAGATCAGGCTGGGGTTTTCTCTGCTGGCACTTTCACACAGTATTCTTCTAACCACAGCAAAACATCTTATTTGAGTCAATAGAAATGGTCAGTTCATCTCCAGCAACCACATTATATACCATGTCTGACAAATATTAGCCAGTGACCACACTCTGCACTGTAAATGTTGAGGCAAGCCCACAGTATAACGGGATCTAATCTATAACACTGTTGTGTTAAACTATAACAACAAATATATATATATATTTTTTTACACATCAGTGAATTAGATTTGTCACTGTTTATGCAGAAGTTACATTTTAAAGCTGTTAGTCAGTAGTAAAGCCACAAAGGGTTAGCCAGGATTTGCAACGTGAGCAGATTTCACTCAGAGGAGGTTTCACAGACAGATTTGAAAGTGCATGTAATTGAAGATTTAGTGGTGTTTATAAATAATCCAATCCCCTACCACTTTATACTGGATGCTTTGTACTATGTTGAAGAGTTAAACTCATAATTTAGGTAATAACAATAAAATAGAAACAGTTATGTCAAACAGATGGTGGGTACCTTTAATCAAATGGACATATTTGTAGTTCTCACTACGAGGAGGCATGTGCTGTGATTGGTTAAAATTGAATTCAAACATACAGTAGCTCTTCAGCTACTCACAAAGAGGATCTGAAGATATGTAATTATGGATTTAAGAAGGCTGAAGGGTTGAAAGGCTCAGTAAATCTATGAGTGGCGTTAAAGAGCAATTAGACATCATGCCTCAAAGTACCTGGCGATGCAACTCAGGTGTCACTCCTGCAGTTCACATTGCAAGTGCATCAATATCATGGAGAGTTGACATATTACGGCTGCATCCTGGTCCATGTAAACTGAGCAGAAATCTAATATTTTCGAATCTAGCTTATGAACTGTTTAACTTGTTGCTTTCAGGTCAAATAGACCCAAAGATGCTCAGCGTGATAGGGCATAGATGCATGTGTGCTCAAAATTATTTTTTTTACACAAAATGAGATAAAGCCAGTAAATTTTATGGCAAAAACATGAATAGTTTTTCTCTTTGTAAAAACTCTAAACAGGTCAATTTGACCAGAAGGCAACACAAGGGATACATTTTAAATATTATAAAACACATCATTTTGTGAATATTCTGCATCAGCTTCAGAAGCTCACAGTTTAAAGGATGCCAGCTGTAGTTTTTTTCTCAGTGTGGTCTGTAGTTCAATTTAAAATAGCTCAGATTGTCAGTTTGTGTGTGGCTCTTTCTCACTACACTGCGCTGCTTGTCTCTGTCCCCCTGTTGTGTTCGGTTTGGTTTTTACAAATAGTTGTACACACCCACTGGTCCCATAAACCGCGCTCGCCCCCAGTTCAATGTGATGTCTGAACAAATAGATTCCTGGAGCAGCATGAGGCAACACCTGCCTCAGACAACCTCTGCAGATGCCCACATTGACCCCAGCGCAAGTGGGCATCTTCATTTGTTTGGCTTTTCAATTATACACAGGTAGGTCAACTATTCCACACCTTTTGTTCTCCCGAGGACAGCCAGAACATTTTATTCAAATACGGACCATCTTTAAAACAAGAAATAAGCTTTGAAGAATAAGAACAGATGTTACCATCGTCCACCTAATGCATTTACGTTTTTGTCTTTTGCAACAAATACACAACTTTTTTGGTTTGTTAAAAGTAAAATGTGATTTTTATATTTTTCTACACCCCAAAAATGGGTTTGTCATCACACGTGTGATGTCCAGGACAGTATATCTTGTCAAGCAGAAGAGAGGTGGGAGGTCTTTAAAAGGGCCGCCTGTCAGCCGAGACAGTTAGTCTTGGTTTGAACTCACTCTGTGCAAGAGGATCACATCAGGCAATACTTTGAAGAACAGCACATGACGAAGTGTCAGCTTTACTTAACAGAAAATTCCTTTCTGTGGAGTGGACTGAATACTGAATGAAAAAGATCTCTTTGCTTCAATGTGTGTGACAGAGGAGTCTGGTGTTTTCCATTGTCAAACACGTACCAGATGACCATCCTTGTGTCAACCCTGACCCAGAGCAAAGCTAAGGTAAGACAGGACTTTTCTGTGAACACTACTGTGTACCTCAACAGTGCATGCAGGCAGTAGGAGTATGTTTGTGTTGTGTTCATGAAATGTACAGCTTTATTATGCAGTGTGTTGACCTAACAGACATCATGGAACTGATCACAAACAAAAATCATGTGATAAGTGACATTTGCATCATGTGCTCCTGCATTTACCACATTCCAGACACATCAATAGTTATATTAGATTAGATTAATCTGATTATAAGTCATCGTCAGACACTATGTGGTCTCCCAATAATGGAAGGATGAAGTCTTTGAGCTCCTTAGGTTTATCTGGAGGATAATTGTCTCTGTTTATTCTGATGCATTGTGCACTTTATGGCTAAATAGTGCAATCACTGTAAACCACAATGGCACCAGAGTTTTTCCTTTGGAGCCTTGGGAACCTATTGCTTGCTCGCACCACTCTGTAACATAACATGCTTTATACAGTACTCACATGTTATATCACTTTAAAATGTACAAACAGACATAACATGTTTTTTCTTTTATTATTATATTTGATTTATTTTTGTTTATTTGTTGATCTGTGTTTATATATTTAGTCTTTTATTGTTTCAATCCAATGATTTTCCTGCATCCTTAATAACGAGTCAGAGGCACCACATGAGAAGAAGCAGGTTGATACGCATTCACTTTTCACAATGTTTTAAACAGAAATAAAGGATTGTGTCCATCTGGAGGCGGTTTTAATTCAGTGTTGCCAAAAGGTGTTGGTAGCAGTCATCAGATTTGCCACGGGAGCCCTGGCGGCTTGGTGTGCTCTCAGGCCATGCTTCATTGTGGACAGGACAATTTACAATGGGAACTAATCAAACTCTAAGACAGGTTCCTCTGAGGTCATGCACATCTACACATCATCTGTGGTAATAATGTCACAGCGAAACGCTGCTGAGCGCATTGCCCAAACAAGAAATCTGATCCTTTTCGGATCCTATTCGAGAAGAAAAACTTAAACACACAAACAATGTAAAGGGATCTTTAGGCATTGTTCTCATATAAATACATGTTATTTCTCTCGTGGCACAGTGTAAAAGAAAACACTTAGGGTTTGCAAAAGACTATCAGTGCAATTACATGGAAACAAGACGACGGTGAAGGTTGTCATTCATCGGGGGGTCATGAGACCCCTCGATACATGGGAACAAGGTTAAATTTACCTTTCAATAGTTTTCTAGTAAAACTTTATTAGAAAACGATTTTGTGAGAGAGCTGGGTTTGGAGGTCACTGGATGTGGGAGGTATTTTGTATATTCTTGTCAACATTTAACAAAATGATCATTTAGACAAATTTCTTACAAGGAAATTCTTGAACTAGACTAATTGATTCCTAGTATGCACATGAGTGGTCCATATGTTTCCATATGTATGCCAAATAAGAGATGTGACATGAATGTTTGGGCTGTCTCAGTTGCAGGTAAAGTGTCTGTGCATGCTTATGTTGCTGAGCTTCCCTCTGACTATGGCTGAGGTCCCTGGTCCATGCAGACACTCAATCACGAGGGAGCACCTGCTAACAGTCAGGCATTTGGTAGGTTCTGAGAGGAACTAGGTTATGTGTCAGCCGCTTACTACAGCCCGGCGTCATGTCTCACTATTGCTTTTGCAGATGGATAACCAGTTAAGAAGTGGGTGTTCAATAACCTACACTTTCATAGAGCGGAGAAGTTTGGTAAGGTAACTTTTGTTTTTATGGCTCTGTTTCCTCTTGAAACACATGAATCAAACTTTCCATCAACTGCTTCGTGCATTGTTTATTACAATTTGCTCTGGTTCCCACAGAGCAAATGCTGCTTTGTAAAAGCCGCTTTACCCTGGATCCTAGAGCTGCTTGCTACACATTTCAAATATGGCAGAGGTTCAGTCAATGATGGCTATGTTCAATCCCTAAGAGCTCTCATCCTCAACATCTATTCACAGACATGTGTGCCTCAGATTAATGAAGAGGTAGAGGTGAGTCTTGTCCTTGGTTAAAGGGTGTTTTTTTTATTAAAATCATGTCCCACAAGTGTGAGGCACTGACCAGAATGCTGATTCAATAGCCAATAAGCATAAAGAATTGTGTTTGTTGTAGGATAAACCCGAGAGTTTTGAGATGCTCTACAGAGGCTCTCCTTCCGAAGCGTTGCAAAGAGCTTTTGAAGTGCTGTCAGTTTATTGGGAGTTGGTGACGATGAGCGATGTACCGATTGACTGGAGATGTCAGCATGAATACACAGAGGCGTTCAGCTCGACCACAGAGCAACCAGCAGAGTCAACCACACAATACTTCACAGGTGGGACTCCCAATCCTCAGAGAGATCTTCAATTACACAAGTCATGCCTGGGGCAATGATAACAGATCAAATGCTGTTTTCCACAGACAGTTATGGTAGGGACTCCATAAAGTTCTCTCAGAGAAGACCATTGAGAGATACATATAAACTGATCTTCATTATCACCTCCATCTGTGGTGGATTGCTGTTTATATTAACTCTCTACTGTCTCATCACACAAAAGGTACTACAACTTCTCATCATTTTACATTTACATGTGAACATTCAGAGCATTCGAATAACAAGTAGAACTCCTAGGCCACAGGCTTGGCTTCCTAGTAAATACTGAACATTACTAAAAGAGGAGGTGGCCAAGCTGTTCACATTTCTGTGGTCTTATGAGCAGCACACTCAAACGTAAAAGATTCTCAGTGCCCTTAAAAACATTTGTCTGAATTTGGCAGCATCCGTGTCTTAGATACAATACATGCTGTGACTAAGCAGGGCTCTGGCTCTTTCTCACATTTCACATTTGGTCCTCATCAAAAACAGAATTCAAAGTTTCAATAATTGGTTTGGCTGTGAAAACATACAACCTCTAAAAATTAATTACAAAAGATCATTTCATTTTTGCAACATAAGCATCAAGGTGCAGATTATAACTGCTCTGTCTGGTGGAACACTACAGTTCAACTGAAACAGGGTTTACCCTGAAACTTCAATCACAACTGCATTCATTCACAGAACAAACGGATGTTAACAGAAAGGTTTTGATTATGTCTCTAATGCAGTCTGACTAAGTCGTCTAATCTGTCTGCTTCCTTTAAGACTACCAAACACACATCTAAACCACACCACATTGTGCAGTTTAGGTATTTCTATTAGATTTGTGTTAATTGAATAGATTTTAGTGGAATAAGAAGGTTTGTTTTCCAAATGAAATAAACACAACTAATAAACTGACGTTAACAATTGTGGATTTGGATTCTTTAAAGAAGATAGCAATGCTCCAATGTTTAGAAATTGTCTTAAAAAGACCAAAAAAGCAAGGTCAGCTCCTCGCCAACATGTTCTAAAAGTCCAAAACATCAGTGTAGTAGTAAGCAGTAGAAATCAAAGAGAAAAAAAGTAACATAACACCTCACAATTAGATATGATATGCGGTACATGGCTCACGATACCGATAATATCTCAATATGGTAATACTGCAATACTTGATATATTGCACATAATAGCCTTTGATATATCACAGTTTTTAAAGGCATTAATACAGTATTCAAACTGTATTCCAATGAATTGATCATTTCTTTTATGAAATACAGTTAATTTAAAAATTAGAATCGCAAATAAGTTGATTTACTCAAAATAAGAAACAAAATGTAAGTTCTGCCAGATTTTATTTTTGTGAAATTCAAAATATAATAAATACAGCAGCCTGCAAAACCAAAATATATCTCCCAAAAAAAGTAATATATGGATATTTTGTGCGTCTGCTTTCCTTTTTATTGGGTAAATAAACCTTGGGGCCTATATATGCAGAACAGGTTCTTCAATAATCACCACCAGCTGAGTGCAGGCTATACATGCACAGTAAGCTCAGAGCTAAATGTTTTCCCAGTCTAGGTCCAGTCTAACGGCCCAGAATCCCATTAGCTGTAGGCTCTGTCATAATGAACATGTCAAAGAAAGACCTTTTACTCATATAAACTCCACTATAGCCCCAAGCTTTTTAATAAATAATAATTGAGTTAAAATAATAATAAATCCCATGGTACCAACAAAGTGGCCTATGGTTATAACTGTTTAGGGATCATAGGCTACCTTTAATAAAAATCCATGTGGTGCTGCTTCAACAATATAATGACAAGCTTTTTGCATTTCTTTACGATGTTATGCTTTTTTTCAATTTTAACTGGAAGCTGACCAAAATGAGCAAAGGTCTATAAAACTGCCAAACATATAACAATTGTAGTGAGCGCAGCCAAACAAACTGCCTCTGGTATTCCCACCACAGAAGGTTTTCTTGTGGGGAAAGGTAGCGTGTCAAAATTGTAAAATGCAACTTCAGAAATCAAGAACACGGATTCACTTTGGCTTTGATTTATCTAAAGCTGACCTGTGACCCTTCCCAGTTCAGCATTGAGAAACAGGGATCCAACATTGCTTTGTCTAGAGGCGCCAGTCAAAACAACATAAACATGGCTAGTCTCCACTCAAACGTTTGCTTTACCCTAACACCTGATATAGATCAAAAAAGGTAGCTATTATAAATGTTTAGATAGCTCAACAGTAATCATGGTTAATTCCACAGCTTTGAGCCTGAGAAAACATCAACATGACAGACCTAATGATATAGACAGTTCCTCAAAACATTAAACATTTTTCACAAGTGATCCAGTTTGTGCTAAACAGGTTGTAAATTATGAACTTTCAGATGTTTCATGGGTTTTGTGCTTTCTTCCAGAAATCTCAAACTCCTCACAGATCAAGAACACACAGAGAGCCAAGGTAAGATATTTATCACATGTGCTATAGGCCAATGTTCCTACTTGAACATTTCCATGATTTCTCAAGTCGAATACTTAATGTGTTACAGAGATCTGCAAGGTATAGAGATGGAAGAGTGATAATGTAAGTGGTAATATATATATTATTTTTATACAAACATATTGTGCCTTTTTAAACTCACCTTGTAGTAGCAGTTTTACCTATTAATGTATTAAGATCAAACTAAACATCTTCATCTCCTGAGAGCACCATGCGCCTAAGAATACAGGATTACTCAAATATATGTGAATGAAACAAAATACAATTGCTTTGACCAGGAGCCTATTAAGACCCCTATGAAATCTTTTAATGAGTTTGCAAAATGCACTTTGTTGAATTATTCCTTGTATTTTCAGAATTTTCTCTGTCCTCAGGTCATAACGAGAACATATCTGCAGCAGCAGACAACGGACATGTGAAGATGTACATTTGATCAGACTTGTAAAGTTTCTATGCTTTTGTATTGTGTGTGTAATGTATCGTAATGATTTAATCTGAGGTTTTGCTTTGATTGGGAGCAAAGATGGACTTAAAGTGGAATAATATTTTGTATATTGATATCTTTTCAAGTTTAAGTTTTATTTTTACACCTTCAGATGTTTTCTTCACCATTGATGTTGCAAAGACATGTATGAGTTATTTATTAATTTGAACAAAACAGTCACATAATGTACAGAAAAATACAATGTCCAGCTAGCACTGTGTTGATATGCATACACTGAACCCAAATCTTAATGAATGGTATTAAAGGTTACTTATCTGCCTACACCCTGTCTTACCATTGTTACGACTCATTAACATATACAAATGCTTTGTCCAAAGACACAGTATCGTTCCTGTTGCCTTCATTATCGGCATACACTGGGGATCAATGTTTGGGTGTTTCCATGGGACCACTATTTTAAAGTTATAACCTTATGACTTACATCCAGCTTTATTGCAAAACAAAGTGAGTAGTTGTGAGTAATAAGAGCCCAGGGGAATTAAGTGTTATTGGTCAAACACATTGAGTTCCTGTTACTGGAGGCGAGGTAGTGCTGCTGCAATGCACAGGGTGTGACAGGAAGTGGTGAGAATGGTGTCCCACTGGAGTCTAATCAAATGAATGCACAACAATTGATTTTTTGTCTTTACTGACGCAGATGTCAGCCTGAGCATGCTCGCTGAATTTGTCAAGACTTCAATCAGAAGAAATTCCAGAGTTTTAAGAACTGTTTCAGAGGACCACATTGGTAAAGCCTTCCCCCCTGTGATCATGTGCATATGTGCTGGCAGGTCAAAAAGGAGGAAAAATACAACAAAACTACCCCACAACTCTCAAAAAAGAAAGAAAAGGAAAATCAATATGTATAGCTGGCAATATAACATGATCTATAACATACTTAATTTGACAGGCTACTGCTTATCATAGTGCACACTAATGTTGTGCTGGCAGTGATCCATCTTTCATTTCAAGACACTGCTCCATTACAAAACAAGGAAAGTATTTCTATAATTCAATTTAGTGCCTTTCTACAGAGGATTAAAGGCAGCTGTGCAAGATGAAAAGGCAAGTTGTCTTCAACAATAAATATGTGGTGACTGTCTCAAACAAGCCAGCATTATCAGAGGGCTTAGCCAAACTGTTTCCATTTATGAATTAGCAAAAAGAATAATAGCTGTTAAAAAATGTTGCGGTAGCTACAAATGTCTGAAAAATATGATATTACATAAATCAAAATCCTCTCCCACATGAGTAACAAAAACAAAGCAGTTTATTGTGTATTATGTTCACAGAGGTATGAAGATATATATTTAGTTTCCTATCTCAGCCACAATCACTGTGCTTTCTGTTGTTGTGTCATGCTACGCCACATGGTGGAGACAACAGGCCCTAATCCACTACAGCTTGGTTACAGCAGGTTTTAAGAAATACTTGTGTATACTGAAGGTTTTATTTGACAAAACAGATTACAAAAAGATTATATAATAATGACTTTACTAAAGAATGTTGGTTATTCATTGCTCCCTTTTCGCTCCATTGTATAACTCTGTCATCTGGACACATTTTACTTCACTTGTGGAATTTCCGATTAACCAATACAGGAAAGGTTTAATGATTTGGAAGAATACCATATTAGGATAAAATAATATGTCATCTTTAGAGAAGTGTAGTATACACATGTTTAGATGCGTACAATGTACACACTACACGTGTTGGAAAGAACCACAGACGCTAAACATCAATAAAGGCAATGCGCCGCAAACAGTAGGAAGCTTCTGCAGGAATGTCTTTGGCACTGATCTGGTTGGCATCTAAGCGCAGCATTCTCAGCATAGAGAAGTTTGTCATGTCGACTGAACTGCAGAAGCTGCTCAAGGAGAACTCTGAAAGAAAACACATTGCAGACAGTAAAATATTAAGCATGGTGAGTTATGAATGAGTGTGTTACGTATTATGATTCATAACCTAAGGCTTTTGCTTAATACATACTAAGACCTAGTTGTCTAAAGCCATCAGTCAACAAACTGTGTACTGTAGTAGTATCTCAATAGAAACCTCAGCAAATGTTTTCTATTGTGTGCCTATTTACCAACTTTTGGCTTAAATTATAGAAATGTTAATACTAACTACCACATACAGACTATAGACCCTTTAAAATGTTTGTCATATGGAATGTTCAAAATTGCAGAATGGAGACGACTGGAGCAAAAGTGAGTTAACTTTACAAAAAAGTAGGATTTGTGGTGAAGGATAGAATAATTCTGAGCATATAATAAAAAAATATTGTGGTCTTTAACATTGTCCAGTAAGACCTAAAAATCAAGATCTTTGCCAGCAGCCAAGAATGCTAACTGTTACTATGTGTACAGTAAATAAAAAGACAATGTGAGGTACATTCACTAATGTTTCCTAACCAGGCTCTGACATCACTTACATGTAGCAGAGTGGTTGTCATTTGATCTTAATTTGCAATATTTTGAGGCCAATCTAAATTTTTCAATTGGAAATGTATTATGGTCTTGCCTCCATTCTGGAATTTAGAATTTTCTGTTTGCAAACTTTGAAAGGGTCTATACGTAGATTTTTGAGTAGCTGACATTGAGCCATTTTACACACACATTTTTACAATTGAAGCACCCTTAATGTGAGCTACTGTAACAAATGCACATGCTGTATGTATAGATGTGTTTTCACAATGAATAATGTAAGTATATACATTCATACCTTTGATCTTATTGGCTTGAAGATAAAGGTTTTCTAGACGCTTACTGACAGTGGGGATCCTCTCCAGTTTATTATGAGATATATCAAGTTCTACTAATGTGCTGACGTTAAAGACATTGAATGGTAGTCCTTTATCAGTCAGTCTATTGTGGGCCAAGCGGACAAAGTACAGCTTGGGAGTCTTGGCGAGGAAGCCTGCAGGCACACTCTCAATGTGGTTAAACTCTAGATACAGCTGCTGCAGCCTCTCTGGGAGGTTCTCTGGGATTTTCTTCAGCTTGTTTTTTCTGATATCAAGCCTTGTTAAAGACTTCAGTCCTTTCAATGCACCCCCAACATCCTCTATTTCATTTGCCTGGAGCTGCAGGTTGGTGAGGTCGACCATTCCCTCAAATGAGTTTGAAGAAATTTTGGAGATTTTGTTGTGGCCAAGTCGTAGGTCTGTTATAAGCTTCGGCAGGTTAGAAGGTATACGAGTCAGCTCATTGTGATTCAAGTAGAGACGGTCTAGGGTTTTCAGCTTGCTGAAAACATTCTTGCTGATTTGGTCAGAGTTGAGTTTGTTGTGAAACAGTACAACCCAAACTAAATTAGTGGCATTGTCAAACACACCCTCCTGGATGCCTGTGATCTGATTATGTTGCAGGTAGACATACTTTATATGAGAAGGCACATAAGGCACATACTGTAGGTTGCGGTTGTGACAGTACATAGCAGTGGGGTAGGCAGAAGGGCAGTCACACTCCAGAGGGCAGTCCACATCCTCGGCCCCCCAGCCGCCATGTCTCCAACGTCCTCGTAGTTGGGAAAGCCACTGGAAGTGGCTGTACTGCCCAATACTTAAATCCAATAATCCAAATATGAGGAATAACACCAATGTCCACATGTTCACTGTGGAGAAACCAAATAGATTATAATTTTTTTAAAAGAGCTTATATTTGCTGACAATTCAAAATGATCTTGCAGTGTTAGGAGTATGTACTGATAAATGAGGGTACGAGACACTTACCAATTGGATAGTTGAAGATTACGCCTCCTCCTTGCATGCGTTGTCTGTGCTGTTCTCAGACTAAGTGGAATATGTTGTTGGTATATGGTAAATATCCCCCTTTTTTGCAGCTGTAGCTCTAGCCACACTGTCTCATTAAAGTACATACATTTTCCACTTACACTACAGTATATCACCTCCAGCCATGTCAATATCAATCCCATCTGTGAACTGGTGCACACATCTGTTTTTTAACAGCCTTGTTTTCTCTTGCCATGGCATGCCTTATCATTAGCAAAGCTACACAAGTCTGGGGTGTTGCTTGTTGTTCTGATGGTGACGTCGTGGTATAAAACATTTAAATCCTACAAAGTTTTATTTACATTATGTCACAAACCAGTGTTTTTTTTAATCCAATCAAAGTATAAAACAAAGCACACAGTTTTTATGGTATACTTTTATTATATACTGTGTGCTCAGCATGAACAAACCCTGTTATTTGTGAACAATCAATTTCAGAAATATTTGTAACTTGCAGCAGGCAGTACTTTGGAGATTATAGTATTCAAGCTGTGGAGAAAGTTAACATTTATTTAATGCTGGCGCCAATGCTTCTGCTGGACAACGCTAAGCCAAGATTGTTTGGAATGGGCCTTGATATTTTTTACTAAAAGTTACCAAATGTGGCGGAGTGCTTCAGGGACTCCTCTGTTCTCTGTTTCCTCCAGACCACTAATGAAAAAAACAAATTGACTGATTTGAAGCTGGATGCTGTTCAGTGACTAATGGCTCCTAATAACTATTACATTCTACAGGAGAGAAGACTAAACATCAAAAGCACAGAGAGGACTCCCTACAATGAGGACTTGGTTGGCGTTATATAACACAAATACTGTAATCTTTAGCTAAAAACAAAATGTACAGATCTGACATTACTTATATGGTTCTCTGGTGATTAAATATAATGTCACAATTTAATTGTTGATACACTCTTTTTAACAGTGTTTATGTGTCGTAAATGTTATACTGTAAGTTACCAACATAGTCTGGGAGTATTATTATGGCTTTATAAGAATAAACACTTTCTAGCTCATTATCTCTATTAATCAAAAACATGGACCAAGCTTAAACAAGTTACTGTGGTAAGTTCTAATGTGGTATGCATGTGGTAAAAGTCACCCATAAGAATAACGGTGAAACAGCGAATCACCTCCATCCGCATCAACGTCTATAGATCCTACGATAACTCAAAAACTAATTGCCAGATCACTTTCAATTTTTATACACAGTTACATATCATAAAGGCGCCAAACTAATTCATTAATTAATGCCCTTGACCGAATGATGTTCTATCATTCATTAGGGGGATGTTCATATCTTTAATGGTTTTAAAGTATGTGCAAGTTAGAGGCTGTCAAATATACCATCGCTCAATTAAAGTGCTTCATGGCATCAATTAGTTAATTAATCATTTGTCATTAATTATAGAAGAACCAAAATCAATCAAGTTCGGCACCTTTATGACATATACCTCTGTGTAAAATTTTTAACTGATCCGGCAATTAACTTTTGAGTTATCGTATTTGATTATTAGAGCCACGTGACATACACATTATAGTTTACAAGCAGGGGCTTCAAAGGCTTTGCCGCACAATGGGAATTCACCAGTGCAAAAGACTAAGCCACATTAGAATGAGCTCTGATGTGACCCCCCCCATGTTCAAGAAAATATATAACATCCAGTCAGCAGAGCAATATATTTAACATGAAAAAGTAATGGTGTTAATATCAATCAATCTTTATTTATAAAGCGCTTTTCATACATTTAAAATGCAACACAAAGTGCTTTACAGAATTAAAAACAATAACCCATCAACCCCCTCCCTCCATACATCCCATCACCAACACCCCATCACCAACACCCCATCACCAACACCCCATCACCAACCCCCCACTCACACACCCCATCAC